>JAOUZG010007104.1:0-24003 GCA_026289955.1 Argiope argentata | reverse complement strand
TTACTATTATTCATTGCAGGGGTTTTAGCAGTTTTTCTTTTGGGGGATAATCTAAAATCATCTCCTTGATTAGACATTAAACAGCCAACAGCCATAATAGAATTTCGCTCACCCATTAGTGACTCCAGGTTTTCCTCCAGTTCTTTGGCGGTGTTAACGGATTCTAGATAAGACGTGGAATCAGTGTGGCTTTCATTCTGTGCCTCTCGGATGGCCATGGATAGTATTCTTAGCTGACATTTAAGTTTCGAAGCATTTTGCTCAATTTCAATAATTTTGGTACAGCTGTCACATTTACAATTAATTACGCAAGCATTCATCATTTCGGTAGCAGGTGGTTCAGTGCATTTTCTTTTCGCATTTACTCCTATATCTCCTCCGCCCTTCCATAACAGATCCTGAAAAGGACGAGTCGGAACTGAAGAAGAATCCTGCGCTAGCTCGCTATTACGCTCCGCAGAATCAAGACGACCGCTCTCCATCATAGCTGAGAACGGAATGAAAATGTCGAAATGAATATCAAAGTTTAAAATATGTATGACTACCTACCGATCTGTAAATTTATATGCACGGAAAAGCAATGACTTAGATAAATGAAATGTGGTCTTTACTTGCTATAAAAATTGCAATTTTGTGTCGAATTTTAGTTTCGACATTAAAAGAGACCAAAAATGCATAATTGGTTTCCTCACTATATTATGAAGCACAAATCGCTCATGTCTGAGGTTTTGAAAATAAAAATTTGTGCACTCGTGGTCTTTCTCAATGCCCACAATATTTACGCTTTGGAAAAAAAACACACAATTATAAAAGAATATGTGAGGAAATTTGGGAAAGACAACTTCCACTGATATTAGAATAATGCTGTTTACTTCAGTTTCATCTGTTTAGCTTAAATTATTTAAATCATGAACCTTTTTTTAAAACATTAACATTTTCGAATAAACATAGCGAACATAATTTGATTTAAGGCTAATTTTTACATTGAAATTAGAGCTCGAATTGATTTTCTGTTGTAATTAAACATATTTAAGAAAAAATAGATAATAATGGACATTTAAGGATAACTTTATTTTCTTCCTTTAATATATTGAAGAAAAATTAAAAGAGAGTTGGTTCGTGGATAAGTCGTTACTTGCAATATTTTAATTGAAACTAACGCTTTTCCATATATTTTACTTCTTTAAGAAATTTCTTTGTTATTATGAAGTTTTAATATGTATTTACATGTTCTGGAATATCACGCTGCCTCAAGGACAATGAACTTGAAACGTAAAAGTATGATAAGAAAAACATACATAGTTCCTTTCTTTTATGTTTTTCATGTGAAGTCATAAAGAATTTAGTTAAATCTTAATCTTTATAACGTACCTGCATTATATCATAGTATTTACTTAATGATGAGTGGTTGTATAATATTTTCGATCTGAGATATTTATGACTACGACATAATACACTTACCACTTTGAAACTATCCCTCTTTTTATTAAGCATAAAAAGTGCAATAAAAAAACCGGCGTCTTTATTTCAAACTTGAGCACTTTTATGAGGTCAAACAGCAAAAATATTAAAAACTCATATCTGGAATCAGTCTTCTTGACATTATTTTCAAATTTAGGTTAACTCCAGACTACATTATTATTTTTTGCTTTTATAAAACTAGACGCAAGCTTTTAAATGATTTTGTTTTGGATTAAGACGGAGCTAAAATGATTAATTAACAATACTCATTTTTTGTTAATGTTCAATTTGTGAAACGAAACAAACATAATTGCTTTGGATTAAGAATAATTTTTCAAAAATTAATTTAATTTTCAAGATATGTTATTACACTCTGAATGAACTTTAAAAAATGATAAAATACACATATTTTTGAATTTGTCCTTAAATTGGATTAAGAAAAAGTCTATGAAATAAAAAATATAATTTAAAAATCAAACGGGGTGTAAAAACTTGGAAGAAATTTATTTTTTTCCTGTTATAAAGAGGTATGAAGTAAAACCTTTTTAGTTTAAGGATTTATCAAAAGTTCAATTCAAACTTTTCCAAATAACTTCAGCAATATATTTCTGTAGTATCTGCACCAGAAACTAAACTGTATTTTTATTCAAATAAATATTAGTAATCCTCCATAAATTATATGAAATTTTCATTTCCCCTCCTATTTCAGGTTTAAAAAACTAATTAAAAAGAAATAACCCGATTTCCTATTCTATAATTAAGAAACTGCAAAACATGTTGAGAAATTATTACACCAAATTTGAACAAAAAATATTTTTTTTTTTTAATTTTGGATATTTTTCGATGATTTTACCAAAATTTAGAATTTGAGTTGAAAAATAGATTTGAAATTAAATAATGCAAATATAAAAATGAATGTAACTGATAAATGCATGAAAACTGGAAAAATATCAAACAGTTTTGTAAGGAAAATTATACAGAAATTAAGAATTCAAATTAAAAAACACACCTTTTCAGTAAAAATTCTTTTTAGTATTCACTTGTTTTAGCAAAAAAACCTTTCTACCACAAACATTATTATGCATTATAGTACCTAAAATAATAATAATTCATAAAAGAGATATGATGTATTACATAATTTTTGAATTTGTTCACTTTTTGTAATAATATTTGCAGACAACAATTATTTTTTGATAAAATTTCTCGTAATAAAGGTATAATTTAAATTAAATATGGTTATTATTTTAAGAGCTTTACTATTTCCTTTTGCTTGAGCATTTGAAATAAACATAAATGTGACTTTAAAATTGTCCCAGATTCTTATAGTGATAATAGCACTTTATTATACAATTATGTAACTGTACATGATATCAAGGAAAAACAAACAACCAGTAAAATTTTTAGAATGTTTGAATTCCCATTTAGATCAATGATCTTTTACATTACACCAGGTACAAATTCTATTCAGGAGAATCCTATTTTCCATAAGAAAACAAACTGCGCAATTAAATATTACTTTCAGCTTTAATAATTTTTTTTTCATTTTACAATAGAAATACTGTAATACAAGAGAAATTAAAAATAAAGTTGAGATTTTATTATCTCTCAACTTTTATATACTGTTAAGGAAAAATCTGTTTTTGAATTACTTTAAAATTATCCAACAACAGCATAACTGAGATTTGTCTTAATTGCATTTTTGTGCGAGATCGAGTAATAGGCCTGCAGTAATGAAAATAAAGATAAGAAGGGTACTTTTATTTTTTAACAGATAAAAGGAATTGTGATTTTATCGCAAACATAAATTGTACTGAAGTAATATGAAAGGAACAAATTGATTTTTATTGATGTTTTAATCATATATGGATCTATGAATTTTCTTTCTTTAAATATACTATTTATTCATAATGATTTATTATCGATATACACTTATTAAATCAAAAAAATATTAACATCTACTTTATCAGTCTTTTTCCTTTCAAGAATGGCATGCCATTAACATGTCTTTAACGATTATTATTCTTTATGCTGTTGATAAAGGGATAGTTAATGCTTTTGGAAAGGGATTTATTAAAAATGAAAACATTGTCTTAGGCGCCATTTATAATGCATAGTGATTTCAATCCTAACGTTGTTAATTAATGCTTTCAGAAAGAGAAATGCGTGATCTTTTGATCTAAAACAGGTATTCTGATTCAACAAAGAATGAAAATCTCAATATGTAATGAATAGAATGTTCGTAATTTCAGCATCTTATAGTTTTTTAGTAACGAGGAAGGTCATCTAAGGAAAATGAGGATAAATATTCAATCCTTTATTCCCTTTATCTAAACTTACTTGGATGGAATTTGGAAGACTGAAAATTTGAATTGACAAACATAGAGCAATGATTTTATTAAATCTGTATAAAAGGACATTAAGAAGTTAAAAAACAGACAATAAAAAAAGCCCACAACAGAAATTCGAAAAAAAAAAAGATTTAAAAAGGTAAAAGCTCAAACAAAAACAAATTAGTTATGTTACAACATCAACCGAATATTTAAAAAAGTTTCAATATTTTGAAAAATAAAGAATGTAAGGTGAAGCTTTAAATAATGCCGGATTATTAAATTCTAAAATATCATTGTAGATGATATTTCAAACAATTAGAGAAATGCTTTTATTCTAACTCAGAGAATTTTTTATTTCACATATATACATGTTCTTAGAAAATGTAAGGAATTATTTTCTCGATACTCAAATACTACGCTACAAAAGCTATATTTTTATTCGCGTATGAAGAGATTGATAAATAATAGCCCAGTTATTTTAAAAAAATTATAGTGGTTCTTTAAAATACATAATTATAGTCTCCAACGTTATTGGGAATTGAACATCGAAATTTTTTCAGGAAGAATCGAATCATCCAATCTGAAGAACTTAAATCAAAGTAAGCCCCTAGGTTCACCTACTTACGTTATACTCTTTTTGTTTCAACTCACTGTGCACATTAAATCGTTTCTTGCAAGCGATTTACGATTGTATTCTGATTTAGTGAAGCTTCCATTTCAAATGTGCATATGTTCTTAGAAATGCCAAAAATGTAACCAATTTAATGCCCAAATATTATTCGGCCGTGAAAAAAATAATCTTGCCAAATTGTAGAAACTAATATATTTGATTGAGATTACCAAAAATGGAAGTTAGCAACAATTTCCCCTTCTTTAAATGATAATTATTAAATAGTTTTGACTGTGATAATTAGAAAAAGTGATTTTGAAATAGATTTTAAATGCACAGAAACTGCTTAAAAAAAGCTATAAAGCAGCTTGGAACAAAATGGAGTGTTTTAAGTAATTAATTTTTAGAAAGAAAAAGACTAAACTCAAAAGAAGCTTTTTCATGCATTATTTCACAAGACATAGAGAGTTTATAAGTTAATTTGAAAAAGTAAAAAAGGGGAAAGTATATGAAGGAAAATTCCTTAAGGCCTTAATCCGTAGGTACAGAATTTTTTAAATGATTTATTAATGGTTTTTTACCTAGATTTTTTGAAAAAATCATTAAAAAATGCTTTAAAAATCATATTTTTTTTTAAAAAAAATCATATATCTGAATAGGGATAATAAAATCATATATCTAAATAGGGATGATGACAGCAGTTGTGAAAGAATTTCGCATACTTCGTCATTTCTTCAATTTAAACAATTCTTATAAGAAGAAGATTATTTCTATAATTTATGAGTGTGCATAATCATACTCTGGAAGGTAATAAACCAATCTTTATTTTCCCAAAATCATTTATTAATTGACTAATTTCAGATGCAGAGACCTGGTTTTTCCCCATTACCTCAGAGGGTGTAGGGTAAATGAGAAGACCTATTATGAATTTCTATCTCGGTAATGACCTAATGTGAAGAGAATATATTTGAAATGGTGAGAAACTTCCATTTCTTGCCAAAAAATTTATTTTATCTCCCGTTCCCAGGTATCCTAAATTACACTTTTTCACTTTTTTTTCAATAAAAATATAGTTTTCTTTTACATCAAATATCGCATATAAGTCATCATAATTAATATCTTCAGTTTGGAGTAATTTACAAGCATTCTATATCAATATTTGTCGAGAAAACTGGGAAAATGAGTTTCTACAAAAACAGGAAAGGGCTGAACCTTACGAAACACCAGAGTGAAATATATAAGAATTTGTAACATACTTTAAAATTAATAAGGATTAATAGTTCAATTTAGCAATACAAAATAAAGCTCCCATTTCAAGAAGAATGTTAAAATTCTAATTCAAGTAATTTTTATCTTATATTTAACCTGCCAGAAAAAAAATCTACTCAATGATATAATCAAATCATAAAACTTTAATCTCCTTCACCGCATTCGTAAATTATCATTAAATACCAAAAGAAATTTTTATTTAGAGAAATATAGTCCCTTCAAACCTCCCATATTGAACTGATCACGTTTAACTCCAATAAACCTCGAACAAGTGAATAACGGTGATTTATTTCAATAACTTTAATATAATCGATCAAAATAATATATTTGTTTAAAATTCATTTATGGAGGATTCGACAAGCTTTTTTTTCCATCTCTAGAACCTCCGTTTCTTATTGAAAAATAGTAAAAATTATCACTTTTAGACTCCTCTTCTCTGACACCCTGTTTTTATTCTTCCTTGAAATTAGTTCTTTTTTTGTTTTCTTTTATAATCAACCTCCATCTGTATCAAATCATTAAAAATAACAAACTTCCATACGTGAAAAGTATTATATATTCAGTTATAATGAATTCTTTAAAGATATCAGTGGATGGTGTAGCAGTGGATGGTGTTTAAAGATATCAGTGGATGGTGTAATATTGGCAGAACGGGCCTCTACTGTGTTCCTAGACTTAATGTCATTTCTTATCGCATAATTAATTAATCAAAATTCAAGGAAAATACAGGTTTTTTAATACAACGAAATCCTGTACATAACTACTTCACGATGAAAACTGTGAGGGATAATTAAAAACAGGTTGAATTTTGATTCTCAGTAGAATTCAAAAATAAAAATTGAATAAGAACAAGAAATTAAAAAATAAAAATTTAAATTTTCTCGCAACCATTATATCAAAGAAATATATATCTTTGTAACTTATCTTACAAATAACCGTGGTACGAATTGAATGCTGAGATTTCAGAAGGTTTTGTTTGAACTTTTTTTGAAGACTATTGACACTAAAATAAGCAAACGTTACAAAATAATACTGAAAGAGGCAGAACAGTGTGGTTCGTCTTAATAAAGAGTTTCATTAAGAATACCCATGTTTCACAGCCCACTAAGGCTTCACTTAAGAGTACAGCGGTCACTTTTCCCGATTGCTATTTTTCTCATATATGCTCATTGACACTACATCTTAAAAAGTGAAATTTTAAAATAAATGGAATAAGAAGTGTATTGACATTTTACAACAATTACTATTCCTGAAAAAATGGTATGATTTCCTTTTTTATGTTTAATAATTTGATCAAATCTAATTTGATGAAAGATTCCCAAAATATAGATTTCACTTATTAGATTTGATCTTACAAGATTTTCAAAGGGAAATAGATGTATTACTTTATAAAAGTATTATTATTAAGAGTAATTTATAACAGTATACTTAATAAGAGAGTTATTAAGATTTTTTTTTCATTTTCTCATCAAATTAATAAACTAAAGGCAAATATGAACTTTTCATTTTAAAATACGTTTATTATGAACAGTCCTGATGCACATAATTCGTCATAAATCGAAAAATGCTTGTGAAATGCTACTAATAAACTTTCATAATCAATTTGGAATTAACAATCATTCTAACAATTACTGAAGAAAAAGTGGAGTGATTTCATTTGTTATGTGCAATAATTTGATTAAATCTATCTTGATGAAATATTCTCGAAGTATAGATTTCACTTATTAGTGCTTATCTTACAAGATTTGAGAAGGGAAAGATATTGATTTCTTTATAAGAGTATTATTCTTTTCAAATAGAAAAGGTAATTATAGAAAAAATGCAAGGCTCCCATACAAAACTCCCTAACTGAAGCCGAATCCACCGAAGTATTCTACTGAAAGACGAATCGAAATTCCTCTTTTCTAACCTATGATTCAATATTAACTTATTATGAGTTGAAACACATATAAAAGATCAAAATTTTTTTCAAAGATGGAAATTCGATTTCTCCAAACTGGTGCGTTTAAATAAATTTTACAGTAATTTATAAATCCCATTATGCTATAAAATACCTATATATAATTTAGTTTAAATTTAGCGCAAAGATTTTTTTTTCATTTTCTCATCAAATTAATAAAGTCAAAGCACATATGAACGTTGTATAATAGAATACTTTCATTATGAACATTCTTGATGCATATATCAAATGCTTGCTAAAAACTACTAAAATTTTTAATATCGATTTGGGATTAACAATTATTCTAAAAGTAAGTATTGACGTTCTTTTTTGCATAGAGATAAAAAAATGAGTTCAAGCTATATAAAAATACTTGTTAACAATATATAAAATCTACCAATTTTTTAGTTTGTTATTCAATTTATACAGAAATCAAGATTAAAAACTTTCCATTTCAATAAATAATTCTCACTTTCTTGGTGGATATTATAATGTTATAAGACTAATTTATCTCACATCAATGACGGGACCTACCTCCTAGGGGAAATGTTGTATTATGGCTGGAGATAGCCATTACGACTCAATTTTAGTTCTCGCCTTCGAGTTTTGAAGTTCGTATAAATATTCCGAACGTTTAGGTAAGGCGGCAATAATGCCAACATGGTTAATAACCGATTTGATTTGTTACATAAAATGTTTAGATCTCCACATTTTATTTTGATTCATGATTTCCTGTCTGGATGATCCTGAAAATAGTGGCATTGGCAAACAGCACAGAATCCAGTGAACCTAAGATAAAGACCACTGATATAAAGGTATACAACTTAATGTGTACTTAACTATGAATGACCTATCAACGGGACTTTGAATCATTTATTCAGGAAATAAAATATTCACTTTTATTCTGTCGCGACCTACACATTTGAAATTTATTCTTTTATTTTTATTTTTTAACTCATAAAAAATTGCATTTACAGCTTTCCAGACTAAACATGCGTATTATCTGATAAAAAGTTTAGAGTTCTAGTTTCCATTGTATTATATTTGCCTAAATGACGCAGACGGGGCTCCTAATCAGAAGGGGGAAAATAAAATGTAGATGTTTCTTGTCATTTTAGTATCACGTTCTAAACCACTGACAAGCAACGGTGGTGAAATGAAAGTCAATTATTAGTTATTAGCAACTGATGCCAAAATTAACGCACAGAAATTCTGTATTGCACTCTTTTATTTAAAGATCGTTTACAGATATAAAAAAATATTACTGTAAAGGCGGAATTTCGTAATTTTTCTCTGGTTTCTTTACATTGGGTATATGAGAGTCGGCAGTTTGGAGTTATTTGATGCATAATTAAATCTCTTTTAAGTTTCATTTATATTTAATTTCTAAATTATGAGTTTGGACCGTTGTAAACTTTTTATCAGACATATTTTAAGAGTAAGTAATGTATCGAACATAAGTCGAGAAGAATAACATAAATTTGACGATTAGATTGAAAACGAAAATAGCTTATTTTCAAAGAATTTTTATAAAATTTTTAATATTTGTTGCTAGGGCTATGATAATGTATATATAAAAATGTTACACACACACACACACACACACACACACACACACACACACACACACAATAAGGACAGCTGTAATCGTCAAATTTATGTTAAATCATAATTAAAATTAACGATATATTTTAACTATTTTATATTAATTATTATATATTACCTCTTTTAGAGCTAATATTACAAAGAATTGTAGCAAATTAAATGTCTTTGGCGACTAGCTTCTTCTGTCAAGTGAATTATACTAACTTTAAAATGCCACATGGCTTTATTTTTGCTAATAAACACATTTCACTTTGAATGATTTGCAATGATGTATTTCTACAATCAATGAACTAATAAATTAGGAGCTTAAAAATGTATTACTATTTGAAATAAATTTAGATATATTTTAAAAAATGTAAAAGTCTTCAGGTTCACACTGAATGTTTTGCAATGCATTTAAATGCTGTAAATGTGTTATACAGAATGAATCTCTAAAATTAAGATTAAGTTAAAATTGTTTATCATTTTTTCAAACATGATTTAAAGTTACAAAATGTGCCTATTAATTAGCTAATTATAAAGAAAATGTTTAAGTAATTTATAAAATGATCTAATAATTTTTACAATTTAAACAGTGATTGTTGCAGATGATTTGCCCCTGAAGCTAAGAACAATTACTATTTTACGAAATATACAGCTAAATATTTTATGAAAATAAATAAAGGTAATAGAAATTATTTAAATCGCGTATTTGAATAAGTACTGAATGCATTGTATACCAAATATAATACTGATAGATAAATTATTATATGCTTATACTAGCAACACAGAAAACATTAACATTTTTAAGCTGCAAAATATCATAAATCATATTTAATCATATTTAATATAGTTATTAATATGTTAAAGTGTATCAAAAATATTTAATACAGTTATATAGTATAATTAAATAATATAATTTTATATCTACAGATATTATAACCTTCAGTTTAAAAAAATTATCTTTATTTCTATGAGAGGTTTAATAAAACATACATATAGCCTTAAAAGTTAGATTTAATAAACATTACGTAATAAGTATAATCTAGAAAGATAAGTTACCTCATACTTAAAATGAGATACAGAGAGAAATACGCGTTGATCTTAAGAAGCCATTAAATCACTTACTGCATCTTCACAGCGAAAGAGTAAAGCAAAATTCTTGATTAGAAAGACTATCTAAGACATGATGATGCCTTTCACCGTATGAAATTATATGATTTAAGGATTTGATGGAATAACAAAATGAATGCGAATTAAATTTCAGCAATAAAAACTATTGCTATACACCATATCAAGAAATGTTTTTACACATTTGTTAAAATGAAGAAAAATTATACAACAATAAGTGAAAAGATGATTTTTGGAATTTTGTGACGATGAAAAGAATATTTTAGCACTTTATTTCCAGAAGTTATCACGTTTAAATAATTAAATTTAGCTTATTTTTTAAAATTAAATTAGATTAACTAAATTATTTAAATTAATATAATTTTTTAATTAATTTATTCATTTTGCTATTAAAACTAACTAAGGTATCTAAAAAACTATTTCGAAGAAGATATCCCCCTTCCTAAAAATTATATGTGAGCCAAATTTGGTGAAAGTAAGTCGTGGTGAGTTTAAAACGCACCAATAAACAACAGACACACTCACTATCACTTTTAGCATTGACACAATTAACTGTGCAGTGGAGATTAAATTCTCATTCCTATTTCATTTAAAAGGGATCGTAAGGAAAAGGGATTTAAAAGATAAATTTTGGGTTATGAATTAATGTTTTACAATTTAATTTCTTAGTAATTCTTTAAAGATTGGCTTCAAAATATTTGATACAATAATATATTGACCTCCTAATATAAAAAAATTGAATTTCATTGATCTGTTACTTGAAAAATTCAAAACAAAACGCATTCAAGTTACTTAAATTACTGAAAAAAAATACATAATAATAATGAAAAATATGTACTTTTTATCCATATAAACATTGGCCAAGAATTTGAAAAAAAAATACATAATAATAATGAAAAATATATACTTTTTAACCATATAAACATTGACTAAGAATTTGAAATGAATTACTTTTTCACTTTATGCCAAACTCAATAATCCCGATTATCAAATAAACTCAATCTATAATTTCTTAAGTTTTCCAATCCTTCCAAACTAATTGTGTATTTTCCTTTTAATTTTGTGTTTTCGTTTGACTTGTAAAAGCCATTTTTTGGAATACATTCAATTTCGTATATCGTTTGAATTTCAAGGACATTATTCTTAGAATTTTTTCAAATTTGATTACGGATGAATGTTGTCAAAATTTTTGAACTTGACCGTGAGATTAAAAAGTTGAAAGCAAATTTTACATCTGAGAAAGCGCTCAAAAATTTTCGCGGAATTTTGCTTAAACTGAATTTTGCTTTTTAACTTTCATTTTGTACGATATAGTTTTATTTGAAAAATCGAAAACAACTTATTTGAAGGTAACAAGCAATAAAATGGTTTGTTATTTTAGCTTGTTATATATATATATATATATATATATATATATATATATATATATATATATAAGGGACTCCCAAATTCTGCATTGTTTAATGCTCTGTACAGAGCTTAATCGGTTCCTGCAAATACTTAGAAGCATATGTTTTTTTTTGTTGTTTTTTTGCTTTTCTATGCTATCGCGTGCCTTTTGCAAGAGGAATTACATTTTACTTCGCAATACATATTGCTGAACATTACAGAGAGGAAGTTATAGAGAGACATACGCACAATCAGGATTCAAATCTAAAACTCCTGTCTCGTAGGCAATCGCTTCTCTCTCTTCACTTCGTACTTTTTGGTCGAGGGACCGAAACAGCTACGGGGGGGGGTCAGTGGTATCACATGCTCTTTGAAAAGAATAATATGTTATTTATGACCATTTGTCATGAACTTTAGACGAAGACAATATCCAATAAATATAAATATGAGAACAAAGGCATTTTATTTCCATATATATTATGAGACGCTTGAGGAGGTCATAATTATACTCTCACGCATTTTCTAAAAAGATAAGAGTATGTCCATGTATAGTGCGATTTCTTCAAAAAGGCATATTTATTTAAAAATATATATAACGAATGAATACCATCCCTATATGCTAGTAACACTACGTTATTGCACTTTTTTTTTTTTGAGAAACCTGATCCGACTTGGTTAAAAGTCGTAGAAAGCTTTTTACTCTATATATTCTCCCACACTTAAATAGGGAAGTAAACAATTTCGGGAATTTAGAGAATGGAAGTTAAAAAAACACCTGATATTTTTCTCTCGTTCAATCAACTTATGCTTGAGTTTTGCGCCCAGTAGTAATGTATGCCAGGGCATTTGCTTTGCTTACACAACTCTTGTTAAGGAGATAGACATATGTTAGGGTTAGAGACACAGCGGATGATAAATCCATTGGATCCATGACTATTCAAAACTAAAGAATCCAGAGTTTAAGTTTTTGTACCTAAAGGGCAAACGTTTAGCGAAACAAAGGTACTTATCTTTGGCGGACAAACGTTTCTTTATCGTAGCACCTCTAGGCAGTCGCCAATTCAATAAGTTATCGTTAAATTCTTTACTAGAAGGATCTAAAAGATAGATTTTTTTGACGAACCAATCTTCAAAGCACAAGAGTTTTTTAAAAGTGATAATATATAGTATTTTGTGAATTACGCAACACTCGGGCTGTATTGTCACATGTCACTGTACAAGTGACTGCAAAAATTTTCACATATTTCCTGATTTCGAATTGTTGGTAAAAAAATAAATTCCAACTGTATTCGAATTTTAATGCAATTATAAAGTATCAATTGGTTTAATTTTGGGTATCAAAACATTATGAGGTCCATAAGTAACTCCCGTACTTTACTCATGTATAAGTAACTCCCGTACTTTACTCATGTGTATCCCGTACTTTACTCATGTACGGAAATTGTCAAAAAGTTTGAAAACGATATATTGGCGAATCTTCTCTATTCAAACCTCTCTGAATTCGAAAAATACTTTTTAAGAACTATGTCTGCCTGTCAACAGGGTTACTGAAAAACGCTTTGAGCTAGACGGACGAAATTCGGCAAGGGATCTTAAAATTCAATTCATAGTTTTTAAAAATTGTTTTTTTAATGAAATTCCTACAGAGGAAGTTTGTTTGTCTGTCCAAGCTTAAGAGAACACAATAACTTAAACATAAGAAACCAAAAGAATGAATTATTGTACTCAGTGTCAACATCTAAATTAGAGACCTGTTTCCAATTTTGGACTAAAACTGTCAACGGCTTGATCACCTTGTAGTCTGTACATTCGCATACATATAAGGGTGAGACTAAAAAACACCGTTTTAGATATATAACATTTAGTTTGTAATCTTATTTCTAAAACTGCAATTTTTTGTGAAATTTTGGTTGAATGGTTGGAAAGAAAGACGTTCAAAATGCATATTCACTTTTCTTTGCGGTAATATGAAACACAAAACGACTGGTGCAATAAAATAAAAATATGAGATGTGGCTTTCACTCCCTTGCCCAAAGTCCACAATCTTATGCGGAAAAGAAGATAATCACTTCTATTAAAGAGTATGGGTACTCTACTTTGTACGTACTGCAGGGTGATTATGATTAAAGTGATTATATTCTAAAATATTTTTGCAATACAAAATAGTTCACATTTTGACCTCCATGTAGAATTGTGGCGCGTAAAAAGAAAAAAGCACGTGTCAGAAGGTTAAATCCTAATTCCTCGTACATAAACACGGTCTTTTAGAAATACCCAAAATCAGAGATCACAGGAATTTAAGTCGGATGAACGAGGAGGCCAGGCATTCGGAAATGCTCTGAATGTTATACCATTCTTCCCAATGTTAGCATGAAGCAGTTTTGACTTGGTGTCCAATGTGGGGTGTTTCTTCATCTTTTAAGAAGACAGCTGTCCGCAAAAATTGCCGTTCCTGTAAAATAAGAATGATCTGCTGTTGTTGTTGCAGGATATTAGGAGGTGAAGCACCCCATATGCGGCAATTTTGATTATTCACAGTTCCCTCTAAAGAAAAGCATATGAATAATGTTCCTGAAAATGAAAGTTTTAAATGAGATCCCGGTTGAAAAAGAAGACCAAGTCATCCCGCACCTCAGTTAGGGCAATTTTACATCCCAAATTTTTGTACAATTGAGCGAAATGTTTATCTAAAAACGGAAATAATTTATGCAAATAAATTTCTATTATTTCATTGAATTTACACGAGCTAATTAATTATAGTTTAAATAAAACATGATAAAGGAATAAAAAATAAAAAAAATATTAAAAACCCAATTTTTAGAGGGTTTTTTTTGTATTAGATTTCTCTGCTGTTTACTTCATTGAATGAAAAATATCTTTTCACGATTATTTTCTTAATATATATTTAGAAATTATATACTATAATAAAATAGCTATTTAGTCAATTGACTAACGCATTTACTTTGGGGATTAATGCAGAATAAAAAGCACACTTTTGTGCCATTTATATTTTATGAAGAATTAACTAGACGAGTTATCCGTTTTTATAGACTTGTTTGCCTAATCTGTATCAATACTTATGAGGAAATATTCTAAAATGAAAATATTTTATCTGAAACTAATCAGAACAATTTGTTAAAGAGCATATTCATTTGTTTTATGGGAAGTAAGATGAAACCCTTAAATGAAAACATTTAAGGGTAACATCTAGCTATGTCGGTGGTTCTGATAGCATATTATTTTGTTTAACAGCTTTAGAGTTTTTTGAGAACAACATAAATGAATCAATGGCTTTTAGTATTTATGCCTCGAAGAATACCAATAATTTAAATATAAATTCACTTTATTGTGAATTGATAATAAATTCATCAGTAAATCAATGAATTCGTACTTGTCTATGTATACTTATTTCTGAATATAGTAAAATTAACTTCTGTGTTTCTAAATAACTATTTTTTAGTTCAGTGACTTATTTATTTAAAAAAAATGTATTTTTTATTTAAAAAATTCCATTTGCACACATTTATAATCAAAATTAATCATCATTCACATTTTCATAAAAATTGCTATGTTTATTTCAGAACTGTTTGCGTTATTTATTTAGGCACCCGAAAAAAAGATTAAATGGTATTGATATAGTTTCTTATATATGGAGACTTTTCATTGTGAAGAATATTAAAACGGTCTTTATTCATGCGATATTTATCCATTTTAATACAATACAATTACCACTAAATACAAAACTTGATCTATTAAACTGTACTTTCCACATTAGCAGATTATTATTCTGGATGCTGAATCGAATGATAGTAAAATACTTACAGAGCCATCTAAACCGTTGCAGAAACACGTATAGTTCCAATCGGAAAAGGGCTGAAGATCACGTAAAAAAATTACGCTTTAAATTTTTTAAATCATTAAATGTGCTTCTGTAAAAATACGGTACAGAAACCTTTATAGAGTTTCTTGGCCCAATCAATTATCTACAGTAAAAAGTTCTTGACTCATTAACATTATAAACAAAAGAATGTTTCTCATTAATGTGAGCAAATCTGACTGAGTTAAGGAGCTTTAAATGTGTGATTTATAATAATAATAGCTACCGCAGAAAAAATAATACATTCAACCGATTCCGTTTCCCGAATCGACCTTTAATTTATCTAAAAAAAAAAGAAAAGAAAAGAAATCAAAATTTCACAACTCTATTAGTTTTTCCACTCTAGAGCCTTCATTAAAGAGACAACTAGTTATCTATATTATAATGTATTATATTATACAGGGTGGCCATAATTAAACTAACGGTGCTTACAGTGTTCTGTAGCGCGATCTATTTGCGAGAATGACGCCACTTTTTGTAGGAAGATTAAACAAGACGGGGGACGAAGGATTCCACTAAAAAAAATTAGTTCCAAAAGTCACCACTAGGGGAATATGTGGCGCTGAGTAATAGAACATGAGTGTTAATGAATGCAAATCATTACGGAATTAAAATTACCTTTTATTTTGAACATTCAAATTATGTTCAATGTGGCTGCTGTGTTTGTGGACCACATATTGCATTCTATGCACAGCTATTATGATTCACTACAGCAGAAAGTAACATGTCTGCAGGAATCTCCCGTACAGTCAGTGATATGTTATCCTTCAACTTAGCTGGTCCTGGACAACTCCTTGATAGACCTTGGACTCAAGGTAACCCCTGAGCAAAAGAACTTTTGCTCAGCGTTCTCTGTTACCCAGTCAGTGAAATTACAGACAAATAGACTTTATCGGTGTTTTTGCAAATTTTTCGTTTTTTTAAAAAATATTGCCATATCGCACTTGAACTAAATCAGCAAATGTGCAAAATAAAAGGTAATTTTAGTTCCGTAATGATTTGAATTTGTTAACACTCTATTTTCTATTACACAGCGCCACATATTACCCCAGAGGTAACTTTTGGAACTAATTTTTTTTCATGGAATCCTTCGTCTCCCGTTTTGTTTAATCTTCCTACAAAATGTGGCGTCATTCTCGCAA
The DNA here is from genome assembly GCA_026289955.1 of Argiope argentata. Classification (NCBI taxonomy): domain Eukaryota; kingdom Metazoa; phylum Arthropoda; class Arachnida; order Araneae; family Araneidae; genus Argiope; species Argiope argentata. The sequence goes on along the minus strand of JAOUZG010007104.1, from coordinate 7,271 downwards.
ATAAATCGCGCTACAGAACACTGTGAGCTCTGTCAGTTTAATTATGGCCATCCTGTATATCCTGTATTATGTTATATATTTTGTATTACGTTATGCATTATGTTACATATTATTTATTTCGTTATGTGTTAAGCATATTATTACTATTTATATTAATAACTAATTCTATCCAATAGCTTTAATCTTTACATTATATTAACACATTAGCTGCCGCATCTCGCGTCTGTGCGTTACAGATAATAAGTTATTACAACAAACCATCTATGCAATTAGAGGATCCCTTCTCTACTACAGTTAAGACATGGCAAAGAAGGGGTCATCTAAATAGAGAAATGACCCGGATATTAGGCGTGAGTTGTGGCAGCGGACGTGTTAAGGTACAGAGCTTATAAATAAGAACTTATATATCGGTCAGAAATTTGATTGATATGTAATCATGTAAAAAATCAATATTACAATATTATGAATTATGTATACAAAAAAAAATACGTTCAAGCAACTTTCCATCTCACGTAAATCGTGGTTTAAGCAAATATAAGGTTAAAGAATAAATGAGAGGGAAAAGAAACTTATATCCCTTTCTACATATTTACAAGTGTGCGCGTAAGCACCTTATCAAAAGTGCTTGAAAATCTAACAAAGATCCAAGATAAGACATGATTGTAAAAGAAAAGAGTTTCCTAGTCCCACGAACATGAATGACTTGAAAGAGCATGAAGGGATAAAACAAATGCTTCTTAGGCAAGTTTTATAAAAAAAACCCCAATAATAATAACTTTAGTAATTTTTTTCTGTAGAATAATATCTTCCTTCATAAATTAAAAATGTTTCTTCATTAAAGTAAAAAAGAAATTTTATTGCACAATTCCCCTGTTCCAGCTGACATTTTTTCTATTTTCTATTATCATTATAATTATTAATTCATTTAAAAAGTTCTATTTATTATTTATTATATTTTTGTTTACTTAATATTTGTATGGATAGAATTTTGTATTCGAAAGAATGTTAATTTCTTGATTCTCTAGAGTTCTGAAATATTTGCACTTTTGTGTTCCCAATAATAAAATTCCATTTCCATATTTTTGTATCAAAATTATCAATTAACTGATTAATTTAGTTAGATTTTGATTTGATAACATAATTAGAGGCAGATTTGATTTTAGATTTTCTTTATATAAGTATGAATTCAAGATTAAATGCCAAAAATAATTTAAATGAAAATTATACATTTCAATGTTAAAAAAACATCTTTGTAACTCTTGCTAAAATATTACCTTGCTAATATAATAATAATAATGTGTTTTTTAAACTTTTATTATAATGCAGAACATCATAAAATTGGTTTCTTTTTGGAGAAAGAAGATAGACATTTCTGAAATCATTATTTGGATTATATTTCGTCTTTATTAACGCGTCCATGAATCACACCTAATATTCGGGTCATTAATCTCATTAGATACCCTCTTCTTATCTTTTAATGGGATTATGGAACTTGCTCTAAGTTTTATTTATGCTCACTCATTAAAAAGTGTCTTTTGCGCTCACATTGTTGGTTTACTGAGATTCAATCACCTTTGGCAGGAAGACTTGGCGTGCATCTAGAGCGGGCCATAAAGAATGCATGTTTCTCGCATTGATAAGAGAATGACAGCTGGTTGAGGGTCATTTTCCAGGAAATATTCACTTTTTTTCTCACGGTAAAACGGATAAGTTCTCTCTAAGAATAATAGGATAATTTTTGAAGGTTTATTTTAATTAGGTGTTCGGTAAGTTTGATTTTTTTCTCTCTCCGTTATTTGGATCCGATTTTGAATAAGAGTACTGAAGTTTTTGAAGCATGCTGAAGCCTTGAAAATGTTACCACATTATAGCTTATATCTTTGCATTTAAGATTTGGCGATTTTACAATGTACGCCAAATGGCATTCAATCACTATGAGAGCGAGAATGATACTCCTTGTCTCTGATAATGAAACGAAACTTCCGTGAGAAAAATGCTAATTACCCTTATCAAGTTTCAGACGAGTGTTTGAAATAATAAATAAAGTGTGAGAAATTTTCTTTAAAAATGTATTTATTATAAAGGAACGCATTTATAATTTTCCCACATGGAAGACTTCTCTAAAAAATAATTTTGATATGCATAATACAAATTTAATCCAGTAAAAAGAAAAGGATCCAGTAAAAATTCCAGTAAATTTTTATTTTTATGAGAGCTTAATCTTCATATCTCTTAGGTTTAACTTTATTTAACAAAATGATTTAATTTTTATGGATATTAATTGATTTAATTGGATATCAATAATGTTTAGTTCGTTCAATATGTATGTATGCTTGTATGTATATGTATTCCACAAGCAGGTACTTGAAACGAGTTAATGTATTTTTTACTTTAAAGCGGTTCAAATAAGTTTTTTTTTTGCAAAATAATGAATGCTTTCCATAGAATAAATAATAAGAATCATATTAATAATTTTAAAAAAATTGGTTAATTCTCAGGGAAAAACATATTTTCAATTAGAAAATGTTGATGATTATTGAAATTCCTTCAAATCTGAAATATATTATCTTATTTTCTAGCTTATTTACTGTCAGATATAACTATATATAATACGATGTACCAGCAATCGACATGTAAATGTATCATCAATACGTGCTACATCAAAACGCTTAATTCTCAGAGACAATTTCATGAGCTAAAGCTTTATTCGCAAATTAATGCGTTAATAAATTTCTGCATATTTTCTTGAAACCACTGCTAATGATTTCTTGCTAATTTTAAATTTATCTTAAATCTATGCACGAAATAAAGCTAGAAATATATTATATTACTTTATATTTTATTCGTTTTTTTTTACTTCTGCCTTTCTTGCAAAAAGGGTAGATTCATATAGAATGGACCTTTAATGTAATTAAAATTGGAATTACGATTATAAATATTTAAATATTAGGCCGTAAGATAAGAATAATTTTACAATATTACACAGACGTCTCAGAGACTTACTGAAATTCTCAGCAAAAGAAGAATTTTTTAAAAATTGAAATTTGAGCAGTTTTTAAAAGAATGATATATAACAACATGAAACTTTTGGTTATAATGATGATATATTTTCTATGTAATCGTAACTCTTCTTTTGTTCTAGAAGAATTCAATGTCGTTTTCAGTCTCTACATTCAACCAAGCTGTGTAGTTTAGAGATTTAAAATTGCAGGATCCTCACTTCAACCGGTGAGAAATATCGACAATGAAGCGTCATTAATGTGGTGAAAAAAATTGACATGTTGATCTATTTTTTAGGTTACCCTTTTGCTAGATAGGAAACAGTCAGCAAGATCTCAAAATTCTAAAATTTACAGTCTACAGAATATTTCAACTTTAATAAATGACATTCATACAAAATAGAATATAGTGTCTAAAATCAAACAAATAGTATATCATTAGGCAAAATCAAAACTTTTTTTCTGAAAAATGTTGTTTGGAGAAACGAATGTTGCTTTGATTCAGATAGAAACATTAATTTTCAAAATTGTCACGTTTGGAAAAGTGAAAACAATTCTTTGTGCAATAAATTCATGATCAATCGCAATTTTCTGTTCATACGTTACATACTGCCATTTTTAGAAGTTCTTGAGTTGGACCTATTTTCTGCAAAAATATACTGAACGGTGTCGATATATTTGGTTAATTTTTATTTTGATAATATCTGAACAAAGAAATGAGTTAACTTTATCATGCATATTTCCTAAATCTCTACTTTTTAAATCAAAAGTCAGTCCTTATGTCGCATCAACAAAATCACATATGCCCAATTTTCAAGGTAATGGAATTATGTATGGGTTGTTGAAAGGGTTAATTTGGAACCAATGTTTAAGCCCTTTAATTAATACCCTTCTATTTTTTAAATTTAATTAAAGTGAATATATATGTTATATGCTTTAGCAAACAAAAAAATTGAATTTAAACCGCTTGAAATTAAGTAAAAAAACATGTTATATCCTTTGAGAATAAATTTAATTGACCAGAATTTTGTACTTTTTGCAGTAGAATTTTATTGAAATACTTTAAAGATAAGGTTATGCTATTATTTTTTAGGAATGGGTAGGGTCCTCCAAAAGAGGCTTAAGTTGAAATTAAAACTATTTCTTGAATTTGATGTTCAGATCAAGAAACTTATCAGTGCTCTCAGAAAGCAGTTATGATAATTAATTGAAAATGAAAAACACACAAGCAAAAAGAAAACAATTAATATAAAACGGCAACAAACAACAGAAAAACTGAGACTGTTCTCTTTTATTTCCTGGGGATTAAACGAATAAAAGAAGAAAAGTTACAGTTCATGAAATATCAAACTTTAGGTCAGATTTTATATGCTCCAAAGAACTTAAAAACAAAACCTTTTTTGCATTATTGAGCTTAAAGAAATTAGTGATGTAATTTGAAGAAACATTTTCTTTCGTTGAACCTATGAAACAATATTAATAGGCAATGTTTTATTCTACTATAAAGTGTATTTATGTATTTCTGGAAAAGTTTATTTCCTTTTTAAAGGCAAATAAACTACAAAAATTTTATTACTTCTCATTTATTGTAACTAATACTTCGTCAATTTTTTTATTAAAAATTATTTATATTATTCAAATGCGACAGACTTTCCTTATTTCTGCTATTTTAAAGATACTCTTTTTAAAGTAAGCAAAATAAAGCTGATGTTCTCAACGGAACAAATATAATTGCGAAGGAAACCAAACCTATAGAATGATAATTGTGTGGAATGCGCTAATTGTGTGGAATGCAGTCTATTTACTGAGATTTTTTTAAAATTTATATATTTGTACCACTGAAGCCTGGATTTGAAGAAAAAACTTAAGTTTTGTCATAGACTAGAAATTCAGTTACCATATTTCGTCCGTACTTTTTAAGTAACAAAAAATTTCACTTTCAATAGTTTAAAACTGGTTAATAATTGGGAAAATCCTGTGATCGAAGTAATCCCCTTATGCACATTTTTTTTACTTAAATTTCTTTTTCATTGCGAATCTGATATAAATAAATGCTAAGATAATATCACTCCTACTAAAACGATATATTGAAAACAATTGAGATTAAAAAAAGTTTTGATACTTTTATATCTACAATAATTATTAAAGAAGTTTGCCTTTCTAAAATTTCATACATTTATAATTTTTAGTGACTATTTTACATTCATTTATAATCTTTAGTACCAATTTTGCATACATTTATAATGTTTAGAACCTTTTTTACATACATTTATAGTATTTAGGGCCTATTATAGATTATTTCAAATTCTTTTTGACCATTTTACAATCAGAGTAGTCATTAAATAAAATTTTTTTGTATTTTTTGTATAAATAATAGATTTGCATGATATAATATCCAAGCAAATCAAGTAGTTTGAAAGGAGATGTTATAAATGTTGTAATTATTTTATTTTCATTATTAAAAATTCGAATGTTGATGATAATTAGACATTGTTTGATAATCTGCAACTCTTCTTTTAATTTTTACTAAATACTTGACGTCGATTTTAGCTTCATCCGGCTTACAAGAATGCTGTATTTCAGAGAGAATACAGTTGTCATTTGTTTCCAGCAGCCCTTGACACTTTTCGGACTTTTCGTTAATGTAGCTCCATATTACCACATTTTGAAGACTACAGCGATACTTCCGATATTGATATCCATTATACACAGCTAAAGACTTACCTTTTGATGTTTCGAAAACTTCAATACTTTTATTTATATTTAAAATCAGATCCAAATACTGCAGAGAAAAAAAATCAAACACTCCCAGCTTCTAATCTAAAATAAACTTTCAGAAATTATCCTAGCATTCTTAGAGAGAATTACCGTGATTTACCGTGAGAAAAAAAAAGTGAATATTTCAATAAAAAGGACCATCAAACAGCTATCCTTCTTTTAGCAATGCGTGAAATGTGTTTTCTCGAGAGCCTCTCAATGCACGCCAAGTTGTCCTGCCACAGGTATTGAAATCCAAGTAAACTTACAATGTGAGCACAAAAGATACTTTTTAATGAGTGAGCACAAGTTTCACATTCCCGGTACAATTACATGTTGTCAGCCACGTACAGATTGTCATCCGTCAGTCAATGTGTTGAGGTTATTTTATTCTCCCCTTCATTTTGGATTTAAATAAAATGAAAGTGACCATTGGCAAATATTTCATAAGGGAAAGGCATAGTGGGTGTCAAACTGTATTTTCTTGTAAATATATTTTTCATCCCCTGAGCTAGTATGAGCTCCAATGGCTTCAATGAGACCTCTTGCTTGTTAGTGTTGTTTTGAGTGACAATTGGTGTTTCATAATTTAGGAACAGAGATATTTATACCGACACGAAAACACATGTTTCGTCAACAACCAATCGATTTCAGTAAATCGATTCAATTAGTCAGGTTAGGACATTTTGTTGCCGTCTACAGCACGCATTTCAATTTTTAATGAATGATGAATTTACTTTCATATTTCACCACGTTTTAAACTTAATCAGCCTACTAATAAAGGATTTCAGTTTAATTTTTTGCTTTTGAAAATTTATTTATTTATTAATGAATAGACCATGAAAAAGATAACTTAAGTATTACAATTCTTGAAACATGAACCATGATTATGAGTTAATGAAGGCTTACGTACAAATGAATTATTAAAATAGTGATTATCACTAGGAAATAATATTTTATAATGAAATTAAGATGTTAGCAATTTAAATTTAAAATAGAAATTACTTTTTTTTAAATTATTATCTTATAAAACCTATCAAGTAGAATATAATATAGTAGTAAAATGAATAGTTCATATTTTAATACATTAGAGATAATTGTACTTTTATTTATTTAATAATGATTTGAACAATTTAATATTAACACTTTTTTAATTCTGATATTTTATTATTCATGGAGCTTGCCTTTAAAAAAATATTAGTTGCCAATTCGGCTAATAACTGATCTGAATATAGTCGAATTCATCGGGGCGGGAAATCATTATCCCTGGTCTTAAATACCAAGACTTTGATAAGGAAAAATATTTTTTATAGATATAAAATCAGATTTCGATGGGGATTTCCATGCCTCACGCATAAGAGGTAAGGGAAACACAGGGATCTTTTAAAAGGTATTTTGTTTAGGTCAGCAATTTTCATCTCTCCCACGGAGTGTGAGAAATTAACCGGCGTTTAGCTGTTTCAGCAAATTTACACAGCTTCTGTTGAATTAATTAATTAGAACAAGTGGAATAGA
>JAOUZG010007101.1:0-17424 GCA_026289955.1 Argiope argentata | reverse complement strand
TGACTCACAGGTAAGACGTGTTGGTGGTTGACTCACAGGTATGACGTGTTGGTGGTTGACTCACCGGTATGTGGTAACTCACCACTAACGCATGTTGGTGGCTGGTTCGCAGGTAAGGCGTGTTGGTGGCTGACTCGTAGTATGTGGTAACGCCCCGCTAACGCATGTTGGTGGCTGACTCACAGGTAAGTCGTGTTGGTGACTGACTAGCAGACAATGTATGTTGGTGGTTGATTCGCTAACTCGCATGCTTACTTTGTATCGATATCTAACTTACCCTAAGACGCGTAAACAAGAGACTGCGAGCGCGGTATCAGCCTTCCTAGATTTTCTCTTGCTAATTTGTAGCTCTCCCCTTGTGAGAGTCTTTCTCTCGTTCGCTCGAAACGTTGTCGAGAGATCAGTTACAACAGAGTGAAAATAAAACACCACAAAAGCGGAAATACAAATATACATATGCCGATGTTCAAGAGGGAAGAAGAATACGTGTTTTGTGTCGAGGTTTTTTGCTTGTTTGTGAGAGAGGATATCTCTATGGGAAGAGGTTAAAAGTCAAGGAGGAGAGAAAGATTTTTTAAGCAAAGCGTGCGACTGAAAAAGCATGTGTTGTAAAATGAATAATTTTTGTTTAGCGAGAGGAAAAAGATTTACTTTGAAACTAGGAAGGAGAAGGAGAGGGTTTTTTTTTAATTTTTAAAGGATGACGATAATAAAAGCTATCAATACATTTTCGAAAATCATTTGTGAGTTGGCTTTAAGACGTTTAAGATACGATGCAGATGTGGGAATAACAATAGATTTTTTAAAAAAGAATGACTTTTTTTTCTCAAGTGTTTGAACATTGGAGTTTGATTTGTTTAAGTTTAGTTAGCATCTCTCTGATTATAGGTTTAGCGCTTACGATTAGTTTTCACAAGGAAGAGTGTATATACGCCGAACGAATAGACTTAACATGCGTTAGCGATGAGTTACCACATACTACGACTCAGCCACCAACACGCCTTACCTGCGAGTCAGCCACCAACATGCGTTAGCGGTGAGTTACCACATGCCGGTAAGTCAACCACCAACACGTCTTACCTGTGAGTCAGCCACCAACAAGCGTAGCGGTGAGTTACCACATACTGCGAGTAAGCCACCAACATGTGCTACCGATGAGTCAGCTACCAACATGCGCTACCAGTGAGTCAGCCACCAACATGCGTTAGCGGTAAGTTTCCACATGCAAGTGAGTCAGCTACCAAAATGCATATACTACTGATAATATTTTTTTTCTCAAAACATTGATACCTAAGAAATATTTTAAACAATTTTTTTTAATATTTAATCAAAAATTAAATTTTCTATTTTAAATAATTGAGTTTTGAAACTTGTCTTGAAAATATTTATTTCATTTACCATTAGTATGAACTAGAAAGCCGGCTTTTTGGCCCAGAATTAGTCTTCATCGTGTTCTGGATGTCCCGGTTTGGGCATGGATGTTCTTCTGTGTGCTCTGTGTGAAATGTGAGAATGTGCCCCCCTGTAAAAAGGGACTATGGACTCAAATGTGATGAGTGAGTAGCTAAGTCGTATTCTTGCCCCTATTTGGCGCTGCTTCAAAGACAAGAGACACTCCTTTCTGCTTAAATCTGCTGCGGTATCAGCAGGGGGCTTGTTCATAGACAAGTGTCGTAGGTAACAACAGCATTAACTAGAAAGTAATTTCCTCCTATTCGGCTATGGATTCTGAAATCACGAAATGTATTTAATAATAAGTAAAATTATATTTACTTAAATATTTTAACGTCATTTTTTATCGTATATAACCAACTAAAATTGATAAAGTAGTTATTTAGTTCATTTTCTAATATGACATTCAGAGAACCTAGGCCTAGTCTACTTTGTCTATACAAAGAAGTAAAATTATATTTAATTGAATATTTCAATGTCATTTGGTTATCATATGTAACCAACCAAAAGTGATAAAGGCATTATTTAGGACATTTTCTGAAATTACATTCAGAATATCTTTGCCTAATCTACCGAGTCTAGTCTAGTAAATAAAATTATATTTCTTAAAATATTTTAACGTCATTTTGTTATTATATGTAACCAACTAAAATTGATAAAGTCGTTATTTAGGTAATTTTCTAAGATGACATTCATAGTACCTAGGCTTAGTCTACTATTTTTTATATGAATTATTCTAATGCAGTTTTTCTCTTACTCAAGAAACAATCTTTAACAGCTATTTCCTTTTTTCCTTCAAAAACATTTGATGAGCTGTTTTTCTTTCATACAAAAAGTTGCTTTTTTTTCAGATGTTGCTTCCTTTTGACAAAAAAAAAATAGCCATTTTTGATCAAGTGTTGCTGCCAAAATAAATCCATTGCCCCTCATTGAGCACAGCTCATTGCTGACAAACAACTAAGCAAAACTTGTCATTTCCATCCAGGTCCTCCAAAATAGGAGAGGGTCTTGAATAAATCCGAGGGCGTGGAACACTCTACTGGAAGTAGGGTTGAGGTCCTCCACTTCCACTTCGGATGAAGCCTTAATCGAAATATGTCTTTAGTATCATTTTTTATCCATTTTTTCCTCCCTTCTTATAATTCCCAGCTCTCCATTTCTATTTTGTTAGTTGATAATAATTTACTCTGTTAATCACTTACTCATATTCTATTTGTCGTTAATTTCCATTGTTATTTATTTTGTTTTACATTATGATTATCTGAATATGTTGGTAGGAATAGTGTATTTCTGAAAAAAATATGATCAACGAAGGGGATGATTTTTAATTGCAGTTTAAGTAAGTGATTAATAATATTAAAAAAATATTTTTAGAAAAATATAATGAAGACAAATTAATAAAAGATATAGTAAGTCTGAAAACTTAATAAAATATTTTTTTATTAAATTAAGAGATTAACTTTCATAAAATGCAAATATCATAAATAAATAATGTTCTTTTTTTTAATTTAATTTTTTCCATTTGAAAACAGATCTGATGAATTCATAACTAAGATCAAGCACCGAAAACAGAAAGATTCTTAATTTTTTTATTACCATGGAATTTTTTTCTTCTGAAAACAGACAATTCCAAAAACTTCTACTAGATAATTCCTCAAAACCGTTATTGACTTTTGAGAGGTTTAAGTTATATTTTAGTTTTGTATTAAGTATTATATTATCTCGAACAGCGATACTAAAGATAATAATACTCCGTAAATTACAGAAATAAATAAAAATATTAATGCAACTTCAATTTTATTTAACGTAAGATTTTTACAAAATTGTATGCAATATTACAGTATTATTGCAGTAAATTCCAAAATTTAGGATTATTGATTTTTAAGCCAAATATCTGCAGTGAAAAAAATGAATATTCTGTAAGTGACACATATTTTGATTCTTTGCTTTTTAAAACCATAAAACAGTAATTAAAGAAATATGAACAAATAAAATATTTAACTGTTAACAATAATTTTACAGAATATTAAAAAAATAATTCTTTTATTTATATAGATTATAAAAATTTATTTTCTTGTATAAACTTTCCAAATGCATAAATGCATTATATCCTGTGCATTTAATAATTGAGGTATTCATATAATATGCTTAGTTAGTAATCGAAAGAATATTGATCTCTTATAATATTGGTTTAAATATGAATCTTCAACTCAAATTAAAGAGAATAATAATTAATTAATAAACAATATTAATCATGAATCAATAATAATGAATTATAATGAATTAAAGAATGAAAATAAATAAAAAATAATTAGATTTCAAATTTAAAAAATACACGCTTATATTCTCCTTAATAGGAAGCTTAACGAAGGAATGAACAATATTAATCTAAAAGCTTTTATAAGTATTATTTATACATAAACAAATCTTAAATGTTGCTCTCAGAAATTATAAACGATGTATAAACAAAACAATAAGATAATAATAAGGGTTTTACAATGTTTGTGAATGATATTTAACTTACAGAAAAAATGTAGTTTGCTTTATAGAAATTATTATTTTTAAAAATTTCGATCAATGTTTGATGTAATATAAAGCATTATGATTTTGCATGATTTATTACATAATTTTTGAAGCTAACATTTGCTTTTTTTCCAATTTTTTTCACACATATTTTCAATTTTTTTATGCAAATGTAAACTTATATGTTTTAGTTTCCTGCATTTCAAAGAGAACTAGACTTGTTTGAAAAAGAAGAAATTTTGAATTTAGTACGTACTCGATGTTTTTTTATTTGGAAGCAATTATCTGGAATAACAATTGAGAGTACAGACATCTTATGATGTAATATGTCAGTATTATAAATATAATTCTTTAATCTGTTTATCTTAGCACAAATTCAAGAACAGAAAAAAATTGAGATTTTTAAAATAATAATAATGTGCTTGGTCTAAAAAAGAATATAATGTCGCATTTTGTTTCTTTATGCATTTTAGGTATAATCACATGTGCATGTCCATGCTTTAATTCAATAAAAAATGACGAATAATATTAATATATATTTAAAAAATATTCGCTGAGATTTGAAAACAAAATTGAATTATTTCTCACTTTATAACTTTTAATTACTTTAATTTGTTAATCCAAAACTCGTATTTAAAGAAATAATGAAATTCTTTGTATATATTTACAGCCATATAAAATAAAATTGCTTTGTTTAATTGAGATATAATTCAATATGTGTCAAGATCAAAACCCCTGTGTTATTTTTTTATTATAATACAGTATCTTACTATACATTGGATTATTTAACTCTATCATTTCCTATACATTACGCACTACCTATTTAATTACAACAAATTGAATATCTCTTATAATTGAAAAAAAGTATATAAAGATATTTGGGTATTCAATAAATTATCCAAAAAACTGAAACATGAATGAGCTTTAATTTTCATAGCATGATTCACTTTTCAAATTCGAAATCTCATAAAAGGTATAAAAGGTTATAGAAGCAACATTATGCTGCAGAGAACAGGTAATAAATGCTATTTCATTATTTTTTGATGCCCACAATAATACAGCTCATCATTTTACAATATGATAAGGGTATGAAGGTAATTAATTATCTTGCAACTCGGTTGTTAATTCGTCTTCCGACAAAAAAAACTATTTTCTTTGCCAATGTGGAAAAAGAATAATCTATCTACATAATAAATCAAATATATTTTAAAATTTGCTTATAAGTAAAGCATATTTCCAAAATTCAGAAATAAAGAAGAAGAATTCGCTGATGTCTGTTTAATATTTCCATTTACGAGCAAGAAACTTAAAACTATAATCCAATTATTCAGTTACAGTTGAGAAGTTCTTCAAAAAAGCTGTCTGAAGTAAAGGAAGGACATATTTAATTAAATTAAGAATCGTTAATAAGATTTAAATGTGTGTGTTTAAAATTTTATAAATGCACGTGGAAAACTGTCAATACAAGTACCTGAACAAGAATTTATTAATTAGTTTCTGATAATTCTTTTTTTATTTGAAATGTTCTCGGAAATTATATTTGAGTTGATTATTTAGGAGGTGAAAGGATTTTGGATTTTATTAATGACAAAAGCTATTAGCCAATGAATTTTCAATTTTGTTTTTCATTTTTTTAGTTCACATTAACACGAAAGATGTTAAAGAGGCTTCAATTTTTATGAAATATTTTTAAATATATAATGATAGTTATTTAGACCATTTATTATAAAAAGTGCACAATTTAAACCAATTTTATTCTATAATATTTTTTAATTTAAGACTATTTATAAAGTACAAAATTCATTTACAAATAATACGTTAAGTATTATTCCATTGCTCAAAACATGTTTTATGAATTTTCATTCTATTTTTAAAAAAACCTAATCTAATTATATAAAGAAACTTTTTTTTTCTGCTCATAATTTCATTCTCTGCAAAAATAAATCATTGTCTATAAAGAAATAAAATCGACTTTATTGTCTAAAATAATTTTCCTTCCTTAGTATTGAAATGCTATCATAAAAGGACAAATTCAAGTATGTTTAGATATACTTAACATATTTGAAACATATATTCAAAAATTTCTTTTAAAAAAACAACTTAACCACTTAACTAATCCGAATAATATTGGAAATTTAAATGAGAAATTAAAATCCTAATTGAAATTAGACGATATAAAATTTATTATGATAAATTAGGCTTATATTAAATAAAATTAGGATAGACAATTCATTATAAAACACTCAAGCTTATAATAAAATTCTATAAAAACCCAATGTATCATAGTTTATTGTACATAAGCATAGAGTATTATACTAAATAAAAATATTTTTAAAAAATCAAAAAATTACCTTTACTTATTTACGGAACCTGCTTTATAAAACAATAAATATGTTTAGCTAAATAAGGCATTGATAGCATTTAAGGAAATAATTTCATTCAAATATTTTATTGACTGATTGTTTATTTTTTCCGAATCTACGAAATGTTTAATTTTTAAAAGACTTATAGAAATACCGTCAAAAAAGTGTAAGAATGATCTATATTTTAATTTGCCAAGTATACAGAAATTGATTGAGTTATGAATAATTTTAGCGTAGTACATCAATAAGGCTTTGCTGAATATCTACATCTTAAAACCGAGATAATTTTCATATGAAATTTTATTGATTGTTTTTATAGATTGTTTTTAGAAAAGATTTCTTGCGCCTTTTGTAAATGGAAGCAACTAAAGCAATTATCCAAAATTCAGAAATTTTGATAGAATTTTGCCGCTTATCTTAGATCGAAACATAAGAAAAAATCTACACATTTTAGCAGGAATTAATTATTATAAACTATATGAATATAATTTCAAGGATACGTCTAAACCCTATTTTATTTTAGAAAATAATATAAAAACATTGTCTTGTAAAAAAAATTCCACAAACGTAAAACCGTTAACAGTGAATGTGCTCAAAAATGTTTTGTGCTTTCTTTATCGTAAAAAAAAAAGGATTTGAAAAATGATAGAAAAAAATTCTTGAAAAAAAGGACTGTTTAATTGGTAACATTCTTGAAAAAAAGGACTGTTTAATTGGTCTGCATAAACAGATAAATTACTCAGTTGAGACAAATTGGAAAATACATTTAGTCAAAAAAATTAAACTAAATGGGCTTTAGAGCCTAAATTGACCCTACTTTTTTCAATGAAGAACACATATTTATGAATGTTTGCGACAAATTGAAGCATTGTTTTTGATTTTTGAAACCAAAATGTGCATCTCATAACTTTGGATGCAAAATTATATCTCTTTATCTCATTGTTTTCTGAATTATTACATTTTTTATAAGAAATGCATCATGCTTCCTAAATCAATTCTTATATTGTGTAAGAATTGATTATTATTCTTACATTCTGTAGAAATTGAATATTATTCTTATATTCTATAGGAAATGAATATTATTCTGCTATTTGATAAGAAGTGAATCTAACTGAATGAATAGCAATTTCTGATTATTTCTTTCAAATGTTTGTCAAAAAACAGCAATAAAAGAAAAAAAATTAGATTCTAACAATAGCACACTTAAAAGGCTATAAATCATTAAACATTTATGCATCATGGAATATTAATATCTTAATTTTATTGGTAAAGTCATAATCAACGTCATTTGAATCTCAATTGGTTCAGGATATACCATAAAAGATCCGGCAGATGCATTATCCTATCATATTAAGATATCCTAACAATTAAAGCGAATATTCTAAACATATTATAATAATCTAACATCTAAAACGAATATCCTAAGCATATTATGATATCCTAACATTTAAAACGAATATCCTAAACATATTATGATATCATAAACATATATATCTTAACATTTAAAACGAATATCCTAAACATATCTTGATATCCTACACATATATATCTTAACATTTAAAACGAATATCCTAAACATATATATCTTATCATTCAAAAAAGGAATGTTTTATTGATTGTTTTATAAAGCTCGATTGGGAATGAATGGTGTTTGCCAAAGGATATGAAAGTGAATAACGCTTTTGACTTCTGTTGCAGCTCAGACGAAAAACAGTGACGTTGATTAAATGAAAAATGGTATCGATGTGTTACATTGAAATCTTGTTTAGAAATAGAGAAGAAGCAGGAAACGAAATTTATTTTATTTCACAGAATGATATTTTTAAACTTATATTCTAAAAATATATTATATTAAACATTGCATTAAATATGATTTTTGGCAAATTTTGTAGATATTATTTTGATGAGGTTTATACTGCTGGAGACATTTTGTTCAAAGCCCATTAATTTATAAATAAGTTTTCATTTTTATAGAGACTCTCGTATTAAGCTAATCATAAAGTAAAAATAAATGTTGAATTCTTTCATTAAAGAAAACATCGTCTTTAAATTGCCAATTTTTGTAGTAAAATATTAAAAAAATTGTCGTGATATATAAACTAATCAAAATAAATCATAATGACAATAGTTTGAGCTCAAAATGTGATTCAAACTTTATATGTGATTTTTTTAAAGGAATTGCTGGTATTGTATAATAAAGTAAGTTACTCAGCTGATACAAAAGGGAAAATAAAACATTGCATTTAGTTAAAAAATGAAACTAAATGGGCTTTAGAGCTTAATGTTGACCCTACTTTATTTCAATGAAGAACACATATGTTTGATGTTTGTGGATGAATGTTTGTTTGTTGATGTTGAATTGTTGAATGTGTGTTGTTTGATGAATGTTTACAAAAAATTAAAACATTGTTTTCGAATTTTGAAAAACATATGCGCATCTCATAACCTTAGATGCAGCATTATATTCATTTTTATCATTGTTTTCTGAATTATTATATCTTTTATAAGAAATGCATTATGCTTCCTAATTCAATTCTTATATTGTGTAAGAATTGATTATTATTCTTACATTCTATAGAAATTGAATATTATTCTTATATTCTAAGGGAGGGAAAGGAATATTACTCTGCTACTTTATTAGAAAGTGATATAATGGAATTAACAGCAATTTCTGAATATTTTTTTCTTCAAATGCTTGTCAAAATACAGCAACAAAAGAAAAAAAATATTTTTTTAAGTTTTCTTAATGGCACGTTTAAAACGCTATAACGCACTACACATTTATGCATCGTGGAACATTACTATCTTAATTTTATTGGTAAAGTCATAAACAATGTCATTTGAATCTCAATTGGTCTAAGATATATAATAAAAGATCCGGCAAATGAATTATCCTATCATATCAAGATATACTAACATACATATCTTAACATTTAAAATGAATATCCTAAACATATCATGTTATACTAACATTTTAAATGAATATCCTAAACATATCATGTTATCCTAACATTTTAAATGAATATCCTAAACACGTCATGATATTCTAACATTTTAAATGAATATCCTAAACACATCATGATATTCTAACATTTAAAACGAATATCCTAAACATACATGATATCCTAACATTTTAAATGAATATCCTAAACATACATGATATCCTAACATTTTAAATGAATATCCTAAACTTATCATGATACCCTAAAATTTAAAACGAATATCCTAAACATAATTTGATATCCTAAATATTATATCCTAAACATATCATGGTATCCTAAATATATATATCCTAAAAATATCATGATATCCTAAATATATATATCCTAAACGAATCATGATATCCTAAATATATATATCCTAAACATATCATGATATCCTAAATCTATAAATCATAATAATTAAAACATATGGCCCAAACATATCATGATATCCTAAATGTATAAATCCTAATAAGTAAAACAAATGTCAGAAATATATCATGATATCCTAAATATGTATCTTAACATTTAAAACAAATATCCAAAATGTATCATGACATCTTAACTATATATATCCTGACATTTAAAAAAAATTCAAAACATATCTTAATATCCGAAATATATATATATCTTAACAATTAAAACAAATATCCTAAACGTATCAAGAAATCCTAACATTTAAAACAAATATCCTAAACGTATCAAGAAATACTAACATTTAAAACGAATATCCTAAACATATCATGATATCCCGACATCTAAAACGAACATACTAAGCATATCACGATATTCATTACAAATATATGAGAAACTCATGAGCTTTCCTTGAGCATAATTACTCTTCAACATGGTTTCAGTTAAAAATAAACTCTTAAGAAAGGGCGCTGGTGTTCTATGCGCTCTTGTTGAAGCAATTGCCCCGTCAGTTACTTTGAGATGAAGTTTACGCTCTTTGTGTGGACTAGGTCTTGTAGATAATTTCGACAAACAATTCGGCTATGCAGTTTGTCATGCTGCCAGAAAGTTTTCCACAAATGTCCCCTTTCGTTTGGTAATACGATGTTCGAATTCTTCAGTAATGTTAATTATTTTCGAATGAGTTGGCGGTAGAGAGAATCTTCAAAGTCTCCGCTTCTTGTAATGGAATAAATCGTCGTAAATATTCTTGAAATGCAGCTCCATAGTAGTAAAGATTTTTTTTTTCGGTAACTTTCAAACCCAAATTAAAAAATAAATAAAAGTTTAGTTATAGGTCGACTATCCACAATATTTGCCCTTAAGCAGTGCCTCTATTATTATATCATAGATTTAATCTCTTTCGCATTGAAATAATATTTGTTTAAATAAAGAAAAATAGAGTTAATATTTAATGTGTAATATTATTCCTCATAATGTGTAATATAATTTTAATATTACGTTTAAGCATATTTTTAATGTTTTGATTTTAAAAAAATACATGAAAATAAAAAGGATAATACACAAATTTTTTTGTAATTTCTTTTCCAATTTTTGCCTGCATTATATAAAAATAAATTTAATAGATGACTAAAAACATTTATAGTTTTTATAATTACATAGTGCATTATGTTGTTTTTTCTATTTAAATTTAGATAAAAACGTCCTTTAGAAAATTGATTTAATTATCCACTATCTCGACTGAAGGCTATCAAGTCATCAGAAACTTAAAAATTTTTAGAAAATTAGTTCTAAAATTAAATCAAAAATATATGGTTTTATTTAATTAAATATAACTTTTATCATAATTGTGGAGATAATTTTGAATCTTTTGAAAATTATTATTACTTTCCTTTAAAATTTTAAATCGAGTTTATCTGATAATGGTCACTAGTCTTTTTTGCAAGAGCGATAAAATCAAGTCGTTCCATTTTGAAGTATCTTCCATTTCTTAGAAGAAATTTACTATGCCTTCATTATTATGAATTCCATGCAAATTTTATTAAGGAATTCTAAGTATATTTTATTTTGAAGATAATTTTCTTGTCATAAATTTACAATGATCACAGTGATAAATATGTCGAATTTGAAATTGAAAATTCAGTGTGGATGCATTCTTAGTAATGTTATCCTACAAAATTGAAGAATATTTCTCTCATTCTGCTGAAATTTTTTTTTATTCACTTGAAAGTTTGAGTCGGTTTTGGTTCCTAAAAATAAATGTGGATTTTTAAATATCAAATACTCAAACTTAGTAAACTTTTATTAGCTAACAATTTATTCCATCATATTAAAATCAGAAAAAAATGAATTATTAAAAAAAATAAACAATTAAGAAATTAATATACAGTAAATCCAATTTTCTCCAATCGCGAATAACATATTGTGCTAAAAGTAATATAATCTAAAAGTGAATAGCATCTTTCTTTTTTAATCTATACTAATAACTAAAAAAAATCCTTTTCAAAAATGGCTTGTGAAAACTTACAGAAATATAATAAATATATTTTAAAATATGAAAAATGGTGCTTAAAAATAATAATCCCTTTAATCCATATCATCAATGCAAGGGAAACTGCATATTAAATGCAGCGGACTAGTTAAAAAATTGAAAAGAATAGTTCTCGATTTTTTTTTCCTTTTTGTTTTATAAATTCCCTCGTAATTAGCTAATGAATGCAATCATAAAACTTTTGACGGTAAATATAAAAAAAATATAAAAAATTTATTCGATTTTTTAGTCAATTGAAATAAATGTTAAAATAATATGAAAAAAAGGAGTGTAAATAATTCCATATATGAGGGGGTGAATAAGACAGTTTGGGTTCCAATTAAAATTTCTATCTCTTTAATATTGACCCAAAATTCAACAATTAAAGTGGAAAAATCACAAAAATAATTTTACTTTCATATTAGAATGAGTAGAAAAAATATTTTTCGATTTTACTCTTCCTTTGCTAATTCTTCCTGATTTTTATTTAATAATTAGAATTTATGTAATCCATAAAATACAGTTTATTCATCCAATCAAGTTCAAGTAAATTTTTTAAAACTTGGAACAGATGATGTTTGATGTTAATACAGTTTTTACAAATAATAAATTATTAACTTTTTATTTATTAAGGAAAAACAAACTTATTCGCCACAAATCTTCATTTCTTCGCCGCAAATAAGTAGCGAATTTAGTTTCTTTTTTCCCCACACTAATGAGGTTACGCTTAACATGTTTTCGGCCCATTATTTTAAACGATTTTGTTTATTTTCATAATGTTTTATGCATTTAAAACTAAACAATATTAATTAATCGATTTTTCCGATTCATTTTGAAATACTTTCGAAATAAAATTATTAATAATAAATAAAAATTAGAAATTTATAATCTGTATTTCATTATCCAAACTGATGTAGAAAATTCACACATTTTGCGTTGCCATAATTGGCTTTGAAAACTGATTGTTAGTATAATATTTTGATCAATTATTCATAGTAATTGTATTCGTTAGGTTAGTCTGGTTTGTAAGCAGTTGAATTCGCATTCTTTCTTCTGGAAGTTCGAACCTGCCAGCCAAAGGTTCTTCTTGTGTTGTGGAAATAAAATCTCTTGTGATCACAAATTGGAGAGTAACACCACTGGTAGTACAGCGTCAGAGCTTATCATTCTCTGTTTCAGATCTGAATTACGGTCTGTGGATGAATGAATAAAATGCACGAATGAAGTCCTCCCTGTAAAAAAGATTTTGTGACGTATGTGAGCTGAAAATCAGATTTCTGCCTGTAGATGTACAGGTTTCTATACCCTCAGAAGTTACTGCACTCCTCCATCTGTTGTAAAGCGTAGCACGAGAACAACTACAACAGTTTATTTTTATTTAATAAACTGTAACTAAAATATAATTTTTCTTAATTTCCAAGAATTTCCTAAATGCCTAATTAGGAAATGATTTTTATATTACATGTTTTTAGATATAATTATAGCATTGTGTATTATTTGAAATTGTTTATAAGTCTATATTAATAATAAAAAAGAAATTATGTGTGTGCGTGAATCTGTTTTTATACTTTATATCGGATGACCTGTAAATATAGCGCTATCAAATTTGGCTTATATATATTTTATAATATGGGAATCGGCAAATAAAATTTGAATGAGAAGGATTTCAATATAGTTATTTCTTTATCATTAATAACATAATTGATTTATTAGATAAATGTTTAAAAATCATTTCATTTTCCACTAAGGAACGTATTTCAGCTGTTGTAAAGTGAAGTTCAAATATATAAAAGTGGCGTGCATGGGTGTTTATACTTTATATAGGAAGACCCTCAAACATAGCTCTATCAAATTTGACTTATACATATTTCGTAATATGGGAATAGGCAAATGAAATTCGAATGAGAGTGGTTTAAATTTGGTTGTTTATTTATTATTAATAAAACAGTTGTTTGATTGGCAAAATGTTTAAAAATCATTTTATTTTCTACTCAGGAACGTATTTCAGCTATCATAAAATGAAGTTCAAACACATAAGAGCTAAGAACTTTTATTCTGTTTGAAACATTACTTAAGAGCGAAATAATTTCCTGTACCGAAAATTTACTTGGAGTAACTAAACACATAACAAAACAAATTCCATAATATATTTTAAATCATTTCCTTGAAAGTTATCATTTCAATTTAATTTTAACTATTCTAAATCAGAAGCCATTTGCTAAGGCCAGAAGACTTTCTTCCAATGTATATCTCTCTCTTTTTCACCCAGAAACATTTGACAGCCCGCGCACTCGTTCATCGAAACAAGAATGACATTTTGGCAGATGTTGCTCTCACTCCTCAAATCATGCTCTTGATCAAGAGAAAATGCCAAAACAAATTCATTCCTTTTCGTCGAACACAGCTCACTGCTGACAACAAACCGAGTAGAACTTGTCATTTCCATCCAAGTACTCCAAAAACGAAGTGGATCCAGATCAAAACTATGAGCAAGGAACAGCGTACAAGTTGGATGTTCCTCCTCTTTCACTTTACGTGAAGCATTACTCGGGAAAAACTTCCTATAATTTCCTTGTGCTTCATTGTTTCTCTGCATTTCCTTTTTGATTTCTGCTGCTTGCATGTTATAAAATCTAGCAGCAGATATTCTTTTGCTTTGTGTTGTAAAAGTTCCTATTAGTATTTTTATCATCATGGTCTTGAATTGAAAGTTTTGAATAAAATATTTTGGTATCCTTTCATTAAAAAAGGTTCTAAAGGATAATGTATGTTTCATTTTGGCACTGGGAATATTTAATTTCTATATTAAGTGAACAAATTAAGAAATATGCTGATGAGTAATCAGCTAACAAAAAGTGAAAATTTTGGAGATTTATCGGACATGAAATATTTTGCATAGTTTTCCTTATATCAAAATTTAATTGCTAATGGATAATGTTTTTAAAAATGTTATTATTATGTCAGAGCATGATGTTGTTTTTAGGATGAGGTGTTTGCCGTCATCATAAATCCTTAGACTAATTTTTTTATTATCTGCACAAGTGTGTAAAAAAATCATCTTTTAAAAACGTGTTGTCACTACATTTACTGAAGCTCTGATTAAAAAAAATAAGTTAATTACTACCGCAAATAAAACCTTGAAAAGTGTAATCTTGAGTATGTGATTATATGAAATGAAATAAATAGAGAATATGATATTTTTTTAATAATAAATGCGAGACAAAGGGTTTTTGGATCGTTTGCAATACTAAAGTGACTAACTCAATGAAACAATTAAAATGAATAAAGATATAATTTAACTTGCTCTAGCACTTGGTGCTTGGTCCTTCGGAAAATTATGTTCTGATATAATACATTGAAATATACATAGCAGATTTCCTTTTAATCTTTTTTTTAATATTCTGGAAGTGATTGAATAATAATAAATGTGCATGAAGAAACTATATATCATAACCCTTGTTTGGCAATAATAAAAATTCATATAAATTATTAAGGGTACAATGGACGTTGAAACCAAAATTTCTCAATTTTTGAGGTATTGTTTTGAAATTTTCATGGTAAATGCATTTTATCAATCTAATGCATCAATAAAAATTTCAGCAAAATTTATTGATAACTTTTTAATTTTGTTAGAAAAATATTTTTAAAAAATGAAAATATTGTAGAATTTCAAATTGTTCCATGCGCATAAAAATAGAGCATAAATGAACTATTTCAGTGTTTTCAGATACATTTTTTAATTCTACAAAATATTTTGCATGTTTAAATTAATTCAAAATATGATTTTTCTTTTAAAACTTGGCATTATTGACTTTGTTTCAAAATTTTTAAAAAATCAATGCAATAATATTACTTGAGATCTTCAATAAAAAAATATAAACCACATAATTTATCTTAAAATGCAAAATTATATTATCATATGTTCATACAGCATAAGATAAAAGTTTCAGAGTTGTAACTAAAAATATAATGCGCATGGAGTATTTGAAAATTTGGACAGCATCATAAAATTTCATTTTGAGAAAAAGCTAAAAATACATTTCAATGGCTTCTACAGACCAGAAACATAATTGAAACAACTTAAATATGTTAAATATTTATATTTATAAAAAAATGTTTATTTTTTGCAATATATACATCCATAGATTTATAATATATTTGTAAGAATCCACAAAACATATAAAGTAAATACTTCTGGTGTAGCAAAACCAACTTCTTTTTTTCAATTAAAAAAAGTTCAAATAAAAATTAGACTTGTTTAATAACATTTAATAAGCCACAAAGATTAATTTATATTCATATAACATTTTTAAACTATATATGCAGCCATAAACATACAAATTTTGAAGCAAATCAAAATACACCTGCTGCATAAATTATATCCTCATGTTTTTCTTCTAATTTGACATGTGCTGATTTTTTGAATTTTTTTCATTTTATTGTTATTATATGATGACAATATGATACATGCTTATAAGATACAATTTATTTTATATGATTAACTATTTTTTTCTTAGTTATAATAAATCAGCAATCAAATTTTGATACATTTTCTTTGTGAGAAAAGAAGGGCTTTAGAACTTTGTTGTTCACTTCAAAGATTTTTTTCTGTAAGTTCCTCCCTAAATACAGAACCAAATTCTTTACTATATTTAGCACAGGATAGACACATTTTTGAAGAATAAACAAAAAAACTTGCTTAAATTATTTGAAGAAATTTTTCCTGAAATTCATGACAAAGAATATTCTTCAAAAAAGAATACTAATGTGTTTGCACAGAACAATGTAACTATTATACACAATTTTAAGATGATGAATTCAATATTTCAGGTTTATTGCATTTGGTAGAAACTTCCAAAATGTCATTAGAATTGCTTGGTTATGAATCAAATGATTTCTTTGTCCATCATATCTTAGCATATTCAAACTTTGTCTGCTTTTATTTGGACGACCTATTAGGCTTTTGGAAGTGAAAACTGATTAAGTTCTTTTTAAAACAAAATTTAGAAAAACAAAACAAAAAAAGATAATTAAAAATAGAGTAAATTTTAATTTCAACCATGAATAGAACTGCTTTTGTATCTAATTTTTAATTCTGGCTTTATGTTGTTGTTTTTGCTTTGGCAGATGTTAAAAACTTCTACTTTTTCTTTCTTTTATTGTTTGTTTTGGTTTGTTTATTCGTTCTTCGTATATTTCATATTCGAAATTGAACGTTTTAGTTTCTTTGAAATTAGATACACTAGAGCGCTTGGAGGAAAACAAAACCTTTTTTACAGCAGCTGTCCAAATGAAAACAAATGGGTGTGGCATCCTAATAACAATAACAAAACGCTGATATTGAGCAAACTTATTAAGATATCAAAATAATTTTTTTCCAAACGATAACTTACAGTTTAAATATACATATAAGATCAAAATAAAAATAGAGCAAATTTCATCGATTTTTTACATTTTCATCGTCCATTGTACCCTTAAATTAAAATTAAGTAACAAAGACAAAAAAAGAATATTTATGAATATTTATTACACATTTCACTAGGAAATTAGAAACAAGTGTCAGAGATTTATAATATATTATCTATTGAATATGAATAGCAAATTTATCATTCTTGGGAATATCTTTACTGCACTGGATGAAGAAATTGGTATTCTTACA
>JAOUZG010007087.1:0-36076 GCA_026289955.1 Argiope argentata | reverse complement strand
GATAAATCATCGCATCTTTCGGAATAGTAAAAAGACGACAGTAGGAACAATTTCCATTTTTGAAGACTCACAGTCCCAACTGGCAACATGTAACATATCTCCAGGGAATCGAAGAACCATAAAATTAAAGATTCCTCAATACATCTGTTACGATATTTTTATTCACGCTATAATTTTTACTTTCCATTACTGCATTTGAGTGAGTATTGTTGCTCACATACAAAAAAGAATTTTATTCTCATTACCCGTACTACAATACATTCTCCCAAAAATTGCATTCAAAGTTTTCCCTTTTCATTCACCAAATGAAGAAACTTTATTTTACTCGTATATGGAAAAAGACAATTAAATTGCATTCGTCGTGAAAATTTTATTGGCGAACTGGAATTAATGAGACGTCTCGTGCTTGTGTCGCGCTGAAATCAAAGTTTTACGGATGCAATTTTCTCATCGCCCACTTAATGAAGAGACCTTATGCTTGCAAATTTCATGATATTTTCTCAGATTCCGAATTCAAAGAAACGTTTGCTGATGATGCAAGCTAAAAAGAAACCAAATGCATGTGGAATTTGTAGTGAAACAATTTTTCAGCAGCCACATTTGAAAACTCATTTAATATTGCATGCGGATGAGAAATCTTAGCCTTGCAACTTTTGCAACAAAGCTTTTTGAATAATTTCCAATTTCAAAAGACATTTACGTATGCATATGGGAGACAAACGGTATACATGTGAATTTTGTAATAAACCGTTTTCGGGTAAGGGTTTCATAATACATCTACGGACGCATACAGGAGAGAAGCCGTATGCATGTGACATTTGTAACAAATCCTTTTCGGTTAAGAGTAGTTTCAAAAGACATTTACGTACGCATACGGGAGAGAAACCGTACATCTGTGAGTTTTGTAGCAATCCCTTTTCGGATAAGGATAATTTGAAAAAACATTTGCGTATGCATACGCAAGAGAAACTGTTTACATGCCAGTTTTGCAAAAAGGCCTTCTCCCAGAACGAGCATTTAAAAGCACATTTGCGGCTGCATACAGGAGAGAAACCGTTTTGTTGTAATGTTTGTAATAAACCCTTTTCGCGTGAGGAGAATTTCAGAAGACATTTACGGACGCATACGGGTGAGAAACCATATTCATGTGAATTTTGTAACAAACCTTTTTCGAATAATTGGAGTTTGAAAAGACATTTGCGTATACATGCGGGAGAGAAACTATTTACATGTGAGTATTGCAAAAAATCCTTTTCTCAGAAAGAGAATTTGAAAGTACATTTGCGTCTACATACAGGAGAGAAACCATCTACCTGTGACGTTTGTAAAAAACCCTTTTCAAATAAGGATAATCTCAAAGTGCATTTACGTAAGCATACGGGGGTGAATCCGTAAACATGTGCATTTTGTAATATGTTCAATTCTCTGCGGTTATATTTAAAGACACTTTTCCTGCCGAATATGAAAAATGAACTCCACGTTTCGAAGTTCTGTAACAAGGCCTTTGCTGCATCTATTTTTAAATGACATTTACAAAAACATATGTTAGAAAAAACATAAGTTTGTGAAAGTTGCAGTAAAGGATTTTCTGAGCGTCTTCGATTAAATTTTCATTTAATGATGCATTCATAAAGAAAATAATGTGCCCGAGACATTTGCAGTAAACCATTTTTTCAGCGTTCTGATTTAAGCACGCATCTGCGACCGCATACGAAGAGAAATCAATGATTCTTGCATCAAAGTTTTTCTGAACCGCACCGATTTAAAGAAACATTTATTGATTCAAAGGAAAATGAAACCGGGTGGATATGTCTGTGAATATACCTTTTCCTATATTTCAGATTTAAAAGTACATTTTCGAACTTATACGAGAATGAAACCTTACCCATGAAACTTCTGTAATATAAGATATTCTCAATCCATTTCTTTAAGGAAACATTTGCCAAAGCGTATCGTAGAAAATTGGTGAATTTTATACCTCTGATGCTCAACGTTTGTGAATGGGAGAGCTTCACCACATCTGAAAGAGTAAGACCTATAACAATGATTTTTTTAGCAGATTTATGTTTTGGAAAATATGGACAAAAAAAAGTTTTATTATGTCACTAAAGATCTATTGAAATATTCTTTTCTTGGAATTCAGTCTTGTTCGACACAGTACGTAATGCATATTCACTGTTAATATACAAAGTATATTTTAATGGTTAAATTTATATTCCAACTTTGCAGGGCTATTGAAGAAATCGGAACAGAGAAAAATCTGGTTGTTCATTCGAAATTACAAATTTATATCAATTGTAACATTTGAACTTAACACATATATAAATGTTCATCAAAAGCACCGTCAAAATCAAGAACAATATCTAGATAATATGATCACTCATCATATTTCCGTTCAGTTTCTCCAATACATATTTTGAAAGCTTGCAAATGCAAGAGTTTTAAGTTTATGAATATCATTTGATTGCAGGAGGAACAAACACCTGCAGTTTGTTGTAGTCACGGGAAGAAGAAGGGAAAAGAAATCAAGTGTTCTCGCAATCTGCATATTCGCTACCTTTCAAAGTTTTACACCGGGCGTTCAGAAATGTGTTAATAATCAATCGGGCTTCTGCGATACCCTTCGTGTCTCATTCTGTTTCGAATTTAAATTTTCAGCTGTTATTTTTGAAGTTCCTTGAATTAAGGAGATTGTTTTCTTTTAACAGAGCAGCAAATTTGGGATGCTCTTTTTAAATCGCCTTGTATTCTGTGAAACATATGAATAAATATTTATGACTTATTTCATGGGGCGTCAGCTTATTGTTGTGAATATATTTATACACATACGTTAAAGTGTCTCATATTGAAAAGTATTTGCAAATTAAAGTACTTTCCTTTTACTATTCTGTGTGCCTATAACTTGTACAATTTTCCGTTTTATGGCAATTAGTACATTTTTAACGTTTCAAAGCTGTGATTTATTATTAGAAATATTGTTGCGAAAATTATTAATTCAATCCCAAGAACGATACGAGGACGCAGACTCTATTATGTATGAAAACGCGTAGTAAGTATTGCAAACTCAGGCTACAAAATTCACAGCGAATTAATTCTACTTAATCCGCTCATTTCAAATAAGAGTGAAGCCATAGATTCAGGCGATAGCAAGAGAAGAGGCACTCTCTCAAGCTCATCTAATCAGGTAGCTTGTGCTCCAAACTCAGCTCACTACCCGTCTTTAAGGTGGGTCTTAATTAGCGTCACATTGAAGTAGACGGTGCAAACCTAGAAACGACGCGTTTGTTTCAGGCGAGTCTAGAAACTTCTCATTTATTCTGTAACCACAAATCTTCATTTTTTAGCTTCTAGTAAAAAGTGTGTAGTAAAAACCGTTAGTGACCTAATTATGTCGCCAACGCATCTATATCCCCAAATTGGTAAAATATGGTCATCTGCTGTTGTAAATTCCCTTAGAATGATCTTTTCTCGCTGACATGCAAATCCGTTATAATTAATTTTATACAATAAAATTATTTACAAATGTTTAATCAACAATTCATAAATATTTTTCATCTAAAACAATATGAAATCTAATTGACGGTACTATGACTATATGGAGGTTTTTCAATTACGGCATGTAGGTAAGCCATGTCTCTTTCGCCGTTGTCTTACCAAATGCAGTCATTCCTCTCTCGACCGACTCTCTTAGAGCTTTACAATCACTGAAGTCATTTTATCTTCATCCTCATTATCTTCTTTCGATTTTAAGAATCCCAGATGTTTATAACAATTGACCTCTCATGATTTCACCGTTTCATTCTGCTGGAATTCTGAGCAATGAGGAGACAGACGAGACTGCTTAATTAGCAAGTATTGCCACATCGTGTCTATTCCTGCCAGCGACAACTCAAAATGCTCCTCCGTCCCAAATGGCGAGCTCAGTGAAACTGACAATAGTCTACAGCATCCCAGCTCGTGTACAGCCTTGGTCTCTTCGTTACCGAATCGAAAAGTAGACACAGTTTTAACCTGTTTACATATTGCTAGATTCACCCACCTTCACTTGTTGCTAGGTGAACAACCATGTTCTCAGGGTAACTGCCAAATGTCTGTCCAATATATATTGTCATAATGCCCAAATTTCAGTACTCATCGTTTGCAATTTATTATTTTTTTTTTCAAAACATAAACACTTTGGTACCTTTCTTACTTGGTCAGACACAACATACTCAATTTTTTGCATTTTTAAAGTCTATCAAGATTTATGTCCTCTTTTCACCTTGATTGCATTTGGGTAATATTGTAAGCCGTCCGTTTTTTATTATTGTACATTGATAAGATTTTAACCCTAGTTTGGAGCAGCATAGTCAAAACCATGACTCTTGCATCTTATATTAAAACCGTTTTGTGTAGAATAATTTTTGAATATATTTCCTTAAATTGTGAATATAAAGTTTAAAATTTGGTGTGTCATGATATGTTCTGTGTTTCGTTGCTCAGGGGATTTTCAATAACGTTATTAAATAAATATAGAAAGATTTAATCTAAGGCTCTTTAAGATGATTTCGGAAAAAATAAGGAATACATTTTTTCTTGGTGATTTATGACATAAATATTTCATAAAAATACTATTTACAAGGTTAAATTTTTTTGATGTGCTGCTCATTAATTTTTTTTAAATATTTTATTATTATGTGAAAACATGATCTTGTTTTGTTGTAAAGTTTTGAAGCATTAAAACGCGTGAGCAGCAAATTGGCGATTTATCGCTTTTGAGACATCCATTTTTCGCTTTTAGGGTTATTAGAAAATAATGCAGAAGATTGTCACATTTAATGATTCATTGCCAAAAAAATCATTTTAAAATAGACATTTAATTTGCAATTCAAAAGTAATCCAACGACAACGTTGTTACATTTTTGTAGTT
Organism: Argiope argentata; assembly: GCA_026289955.1. Lineage (NCBI taxonomy): Eukaryota > Metazoa > Arthropoda > Arachnida > Araneae > Araneidae > Argiope > Argiope argentata. The sequence goes on along the minus strand of JAOUZG010007087.1, from coordinate 31,167 downwards.
TAGCAAAAGTGCCAACGATGCTTCCAAAGAATAAAATAAAAATGTATGAGTTTATTATTATTATTAAGGAAACGACATCTTTTTAATGTACTGTGAATAAAGAAAAAAGGGTTGTCTTAAATTTTCTCCCGGCGCAGTCTTGCAAATTAAAAAAGAAGGGGAACGAAAGAGCAAACAGAGCCGGAAGCTAAAGAAAGAATTCGACTAAAACAACAAAAACGCAGAGCTTTGAAACGACAAAATATTCAATCAACAAAAACGAATGGGGGAAATTTAAAATTAGAAGCTGATCGAATTAAATCTGAACCTAAAATAATTTTTCAATGGGAACGAAGAAAGCGTAAATGTATGCAGGGTGCTGCAGATTCTCAATTGCAACATTCGATTTAAAACACAGAACGTGTCTGTTTGAAATCTGAATCAGAACGTTCAACGCATTAAGTCTCCGTTTCGATTCTGAGTTTCAAATGTCGCTTTCTATGCTCTTCTCCAATCTAACTTGGCGACATATTTACACACAAACTAGTATTTATTAACTTACATAATTGAATATATATTCAAGTCCTTTATATCCTGCGCATGCCGAATCGCAGTCGTTGTCAGGGGAGCAGGGTCTCCTTAAAGCCATTTTTTTCGCCAATTAATAAATATGATATTTTTATTATGCCATCATTTCAAATCAGAGAATTACATTTTTCATTATTTGTTCAATATTATTGATACAATATTCCAATAAATCATTCAAGTTATTTTATTTCGTTTCATCGTTTTTCAAAAGAAAATCTCAAGTCTTTCAATATTTTGTGAAGCGTTCCTCTGCTAATGTTTTCCGCACCGATGGCTCTGACCTCGCTCAAGCCTTTTGAAACTTATCTAATGTTGGGATCTCGTTTCTGCGAAAAAATGGTTGCATTTTTCATTGAATGTAGGATAATGTAAAATCATCCTATCTCGCAAGCCTTGAATGTTTACCTCTTGAGCCGGGTCTCTTCTTTCCAGGTGCACCAAAAGAACTGGATGCCCCCCCCCCCAAACGGAAGACTCTTTTTTTGCGACACACCTGTAAGACGTGAGACTTCATTAACAGAACTTGATCGACAGAACTTGAAGGATTTTCTTCTCGAATTCGAAAGTGAACACTTAGTATGTTTCTGCGTGCTGCACTTTTTATTGGTCTTGTTGAAACTTTATTTCCACCCCTCGAGGTCCAAGGTTTTCCGCCCCAGGGCGCTGCGTCCCCCTCTGGGTTTGTTGATATTGATACTCTGTTTCTGTACGTTGTGCTGTCCGGTTGTGTGTTTTTCGTCCCTTGTCCGCTTCCTGTGTAAACGTGCTAGCTGTGCATAAATAAAATGTGAAAATCCAATAGTTGTCTCCTGTTCCTTTCTGACAGGTAAGAGCTTCGATTTACCCATTTTTCTAATTGAATGAAACGAGAATTTCGACTTGAAGTCTAATCATTTTTGGTGTCAAAACCCGGGAAACGCCCTTTAGGTACCTTTAAATGCGAAACTGAACTCATTTGCGAATGAGCTAAAATGGATCTGGAATCTTTAAAAAAAGTTTGAACCCTTGTCAGAAAGGCGGCAACCGAATATTTTAGAGCAGGAAATATACAAAACGGATGAAAAATCTTTAAACGTGATCGAAGAACTGTTAGCGAAATTATTAGATAAAGATGATCAGCTAAAGAAACTTGACTCAGATATTTTAAATTTGGGCAAATCGCAAGATCTGACGAACGAAGTGGAACGGCAACAAGGATACAGGGATCAAATGATAACTTGGAAAATGTGAGCTGAGAAACTTTTGCGAAAAAATGAAAGCGAAATTGCTAATAATAGAAATATTAACAGAAATTCTCAACAATGTTGAGTCAAACTTCCGAGTTTACAAATGCCTCAATTTGATGGAGATATTCTGAAATTTAATGACTTTTATTCTCAATTCGATATTGCCATACATAAAATTTTAAGTCTTAGCGATGTTGAAAAATTTAATTATTTAAAATCTTATTTAATTAACGATGCTGAAATTGCTGTGTGGGGCATGGCTTTAAAGGCAGAAAATTATGGTGTCGTGATAAATATTCTAAAAAAAAAATTCGGTAGAACTGAGATGATTATTGATCCGCATATGTCACAACTTTTAAATTTAAATCCTGTACGTAAAGCAAATGGTGTTAAGTCGCTACGCAGATTATATTCGGTATGTGAAACGCACATACGTGGTTTAGAAAATAATGGTGTTAATCCAAACAGTTATAGTTCTTTACTACACCCCATATTGATAAAATCTATTCCTAGAAAAATATCCTTGGAATATTCAAGTAAAATGTATTTAAAAGGAGAAAGTACTATTTCGGATTTATTAGAATTTATAACCGTTTGTCTTCAATAACTACCACGGCTAGCTTTTAACATTATTTATTTGTAGACATTCACTAAACATAAACACATACACAAACAGTTATATAACAAAAGGGACAACATAACGAAACCAATTAAGACATTTACGAAAAACAAAAGACAATCCTCAATCGAGACGCTCTCTCTATGTTGACTGGAGATCGACTGGCTATGGTGGCTTAGGCGGATAGACTGAACTAGGTGGCGCTGATGTTTCCTCTAGGTGACGTTGCCACAGTTCCGTTACATCCTCCCCCTCTGACTTCTTCGTGGCCGTCTCGGCAAGAAGTCAGGTGGCGGAAGTCTTGGCCGTCCTCTTTTTCTAAGAGGAGCTACTGGAGCTACCCGGTCTGATGTTTGAAACTTACTTCGTTCTTGATAAGGTTTCAAGGTTGAAACATGATATTTACCGAGAATTTTGTCCGGTTCATTGGGATCGGCAATATCGTAAGTTGTTGGCGACCTTGCAGTCACTATCATATAAGGACCGTCCCGTTTAGGCATGAATTTGCTAGTTTTCTTCAATGAGCCTTTGCTAACAGGGTGGAGAGTAACCCAGACTTTGTCACCATGAACAAATTTTGGAGTATCTTTACGTTTCTTATCAGCATACCGTTTTTGTTTATCTTGGTGTTTCTCAACTCTTTCTCGTACTTGCTGTACCGTTCTTGCGAACCTTTTTAAATATGGTGTAATCTCAGGAACGAAGTTGTCATTTTCTATTACGGCTTTTATGTCGTGTTTGACATCATCTATAGTTCTTAGGTCACGTGCGAATTGGAGAAGTGCAGCAGAGTGCCCAGTTGAATCACTCTTGGCGGTATTCAATGCAAATCTAATCATGGGCAGTTTTTCTTTCCATGCCTGGTGGTCATTGCCGACTAGTATTGCCAAACGAGGCTTGAGATCTCTGTTCTTTCTTTCAACAGGGTTTGATTGTGGATGGTAGACAGGGGTAAGACTTTGGTCTATGTGCAATATATAACATAGCTGTTGCATGACAGCACTTGTGAACTGGGGACCATTGTCACTGATAACTTTTCGAGGTATACCAAATCGAAGCGCGACTTCTTCCAACAGAGTCGTTGCACATTCTCTTGCAGTTGCTTCTTTTAGAGCAAAAAGTTCTACCCACTTCGTAGCACAATCTTGTACAATAAAAATCCATTTCTCACCAGTAGGTGCTTCTGGCAGAGGACCGAAAAGGTCAATAGAGAGAGTTTCGAATCGTTGGGCATAGATAGGAGTTTGAAGTAACCCCGATGGTTTTTGATTAGAGGCTTTGTAACGACAACATTCAACGCAGGTTTTGACATAATCTGCTATGTCTTTTCGCATTCCCGCCCAGTAGTATCTTTTAGCGATGCGATGAAAGGTGCCCTCAGCTCCATAGTGTCCTGCCATGGGCGAATCATGGTGCTCTTTCAGGATATTGGCTTTCATTTCTTGAGGCACTACCAATTGCGCTTCTTCTTCATCCGATTCAGGAGAGTATCGGTATAATATCCCCTTGTTCATGATGTAGCCTCTTGCAGTCCAAGTTGTATGATCAACGTCTTTTGCTGAACTCTCGAATGTTTCTATTATCTTTCGCAGATCATCGTCTCTTAGTTGTGATTGACGCAAATCAGCCGGACTGGTGGTAGGAATTTCAATCGATATAGTGCGGATTTCACAAGACTCTGTACTTGGGTGTTCACAAATAGGATGGGATAAAAGGTCGGCAATGAAATTTAGTCGACCAGGAATATACTTCATTGTCAGGTTGTACGACTGAATTTGTAGAGCCCATCTGGCGAGTCTACCAGTAGGTGATTTCAGTGACATCAACCACTTCAGCGGTTGGTGGTCGGATGTTATTGTAATGGACTGGTTTTCCACGTATCCTCTAAATTTCTCAAGTGCCCAAACCACTGCTAATGCTTCTTTTTCTATCGTAGAATAGTTTTTTTCTGATGAACTCAGCAGGCGACTAGCATATTCAATAGGATGTTCTTCATCTTTCTCCCCCTGGAGTAAAACTGCTCCGATGGCAACATTGCTAGCATCTGTTCGGATGACAAAAGGCTTCGTTCCATCGGCTTGTTTAAGAATCGGTGGGCTTATTAATTTAGATTTCAGATCTTGAAATGCCGTTTCTTGTTCTATTTCCCATTTCCATACGGCCTTCTTCTTCGTTAAATCAGTAAGAGGTTTGGCTATTTGGGCAAAGTTTGGAATATATCTACGAAACCAGGAACAGGTTTGAACAAAAGATTGTACTTGCTTCACTGTTTTCGGTGACTTCATGTTTGCAATGGCAGCGGTCTTTTCTGGATCAACAGATACACCATCTTTAGTAATGTAATGGCCTAAGTATTTCACTTTTTGGCAGCAGAAGTGACACTTTTCTCGATTGGCGTTTAGCTTGAATAACGATAGACGTTTGAAGACTTGTTCTAGGTCTGTAAGATGTGTTTGGAAGGTAGGAGACAGCACGATGATGTCGTCCAAATATGATAATGCCAGGACATCCTTCAGTCCGGAAAGTACTTTATTTATAAGTCTAGAAAACGTAGCCGGCGCATTACGAAGTCCGAAAGACATTCGTTTGAATTTATAAATTCCGAAGGGACAAGTAAAAGCAGTTTTGATTTGATCTTCTTCTGCTACATTTACCTGATGATACCCAGATCTTAAGTCAATAGTTGACATGTAAGGGGTAGGCTTTGCTTCGTTCAACAAATCATCTATACGTGGCAAAGGATAAGTATCTGGAATGGTGTGGGAGTTTAGCTTGCGATAATCGATGCATAACCGTATTTTACCATTTGGTTTGGTGATCAAGACCACAGGAGAGGCATAAGGGCTTTCGCATTCCTCTATAATACCTTTCTCTAGAAGAGAGTCAATTTCTTTTTTCAACAGCTCTTTCTTGCTTGGGTTCATCCGATATGGAGGAACTGAAACGGGAGGACTATTTCCTGTATTGATGTGGTGTTCAATGAATGGCGTAGCTTCTCCCCCTAGCTGAAAATTATTCTCGTATTTTCTCAACAAATCATTGAGTTGTAGTCTTTCATGGGGACTTAGGTTTTGTCCCTCATCATCCCGCAAGTCGCAAGAATTCACTTCTATGCTTTTTACTGGCTCAGGACATTGTGCTTCGAGGTCCACTCCAAATTGATACACCTGCAGAGGGTTGTCATGGAAGAACCAACATCTATTCTTTAGGTCAAGGACGATGCCTGCTTTTTCAAGAAAGTCATATCCAAGGAGGGTTCTATTTCCTTTCGATTTCGGCAGAATCAGAAATTTCGTTACAATGTCTCTTCCTTCAATATTCACGACTACCTCTGATGTGAAGGCTTGAGTTGTTGTGAATTGTCCATCCGCGAGAAACATGGTGATGGTTTTACTTGTCATCGGTACTTGTTTCTCCTGAAATATTTTATAAAGTCTTTCACCAGCAACCGTACAACTTGCACCAGTATCTGCACATACGCGAGCTCTTTGTCCACAAATGGTGATATCGATATAAGTGATAGTTGTAGGCATATCTACATGCGTAGCAAGCATTTTCAAAGAGTTTGCTTGGAAATCATTTCGTCTGGTAGGCGTTGAACAGTCGGGACATTTTGATTTTATAAATCCTGGTTTACCGCACCCATAGCAAGTCAAAGGAGGGCGGTTATCTTGTCTTTGTTGCTTCTCGACTCGATATGGAAAGTTTTTACTAGTCGTTCTTTGTACATCTTCTTTGGTTCTGGAAGGATAAATAGGTTTCAGTGGAAAGTTCTGCTTCAAATGGGGTTGATTTTTAATCTTTGAATTTTTAACACGGACAGCTTCGTAATCGTCTAATAACTGCACCAGTTCAGATGACGACTTAATTTTTCCCCAACGATCGATGAAGTGCTCTTTGACATCATTACTAACCCTACGTTTCAATTGATCTGTAAGAACAAGGTCCTTCAGTGATTCGTAATCAAAAACTGCAAGGCTCTGAAGCCATTCTTCTAGGTAGTTTCTTAACTCATACGCAAAGTCTTGCCATAAAGTACCAGTTTGTTTTTGGTGAGTAGTCAGCTTGATTCGGAATGCTTCAGCATTTAACTTAAATCGTTGAAGTAGAATTTTCTTTATATAAGTATAATCTTCTAATTTTTCCTTGGGTTCTCGCAGAATTATTTGCGAAATGTTAATGAGAAGAAGAGGTAGGAGGTGCGTTATGTAGTCTTCTTCTTTCACGCGAACTTTCTCACATTGTCTTTCAAAATTTTGCAAATAGGCTGCAATGTCAGAAGTCTCTGTGAAGTTTGGAAGTAAATGTTGGATTTGTTCACTGGGTACAACATTTAAAGTGGAGGAACCGTTAGAAGGATTTGAGCTAGCAGCTGCAAGATTTACTTTTAATCGTTCCGTTTCAAGTATCAATTCTTGTTCCTTCCTTTTGAATTCTTCTATATCTTTGCTTTCCTTTTCTTTTTGCTGCCTAGTGTCGACAATAGTTTCTAAAAGAGTTTTGGTGAAAGTCTCGTCATAAGACGTGGATTTGATTATTAGATCTCTCAAATCAACAACACGCATAGAATCATTTGCTGTTAGACCTAATTCGTACGCGAGTGTTCTTAGATCCTCTTTCTTTGCTTTTGCAAGGTAAGCCATCTTGGAATGAGGGGTCAGAGGGGAGGATAAATTGGCTTGATAATTACGGAAATTTGATATAAAATGTCTTAAAACTATTTACATTCACATACAAGGAATATGCATTAAAAATAAAATAAGAAAAATTTTGGGCGAGTTCTAACAAGGTCCAGCACAAAATTAATATCTAATCTTATACAAAAACAGATGTACATCAAGAACAAGAACAAAATTTCAACACTTTTGGTTATATACTTTTGTTGTAACATACAATTATAAAAATTTTACTACATTATGTTCTTTAACTTTTAAACAAAAGTGATAGAGAAAATTGAATGTATTTTCAACTGAAACTTTAACAAGTAAAATTTAATACACAAAATAGAGTCAATGTTTGAAAAGAGAAGAAAAAAAATTATTGTAGTTGAATTTCAATGTGGATCACATAAAAATGGTTAGTTTCATAGTTTAAAATGAATATCAATTGTATCTTTAAACAGATTGAAATAATACTTATAAACAAAATCAATTAATATCAAAAGTGGTACAATAGCAATTTAAATTGAAAGTGCTCAGACAATTAAACTCTTAACTTAATACTCATCAAAATAATATTGCTCGTAAATTTTCGTTACAAAAAGAAATTGTTAATAACACATTTACTAAAATATCGTTTACTAGAAATGATAACACAAAACATGTACTATTCTTTATTTTATAACTTTTAAAAGAATTCTCGAAGTATTGTGCAAAATCAAAACAGAAACAAATATTCATTTAGGCAAAAAAATTGTTTGCGATTATATGAAACAGAATAGAGTTCTCAAAAGGATTTCCGGCGTTATTAACCAATAAAGATAATAAAACAATTTTCACTGGTAGCATGAGTCATATTTATTCATGAGTATATTCGAAAGTAGCAAAACAAAATAAAAGAAAAACAGCTTACTCATTCATAAAATGTGACGCCAGCACATCTGCGTCTACGGTTTTATTTCTTTTAACTGAGAGGAGGGGAAAAATAATTTCCGTTCTGAGAGTGAGAATCGAAACTCACATATTTAAATGTATCAATTTGGTCAACATATATTATATAAAATAGATACTTAGTGAAAAACTGTGGAGGATGTAATAATCAATTTAAAATACACACAAACAACAACAAAAAATCAAATTTACAACTCTTGATTAAGAAAGCCGTTGCTTTTTCTAAAATGATTTATGTAAATTATAATTACTTTTACTGTAATAAGTGAAAAGTATTTAAAAATCAAAATAAACAATAACATAAAAGATACTTATCAAATTCTTTTTGCTATGATTAGCAGTATGCTAGCAGCATACGACAATATTCCAGAACATGGGAATCACTTTGACCGGTAGTCAATTTGAAAACAAAAATTAGCCGATATGCTAGCAGCACACGACAATATTCCAGAACATGGGAATCACTTTGACTGGTAGTCAATCTGAAAACAAAAATGAGCCGATCTCCAGCAACTAAACTTAAACTCGGGGTAAAAGCTTTTTTAAAAACCAAATTGGGATTCCTAACATATTTCACTGGTCCAAAACGTTGGGCGTCAGAAATTATGTAACCGTTTGTCTTCAATAACTACCACGGCTAGCTTTTAACATTATTTATTTGTAGACATTCACTAAACATAAACACATACACAAACAGTTATATAACAAAAGGGACAACATAACGAAACCAATTAAGACATTTACGAAAAACAAAAGACAATCCTCAATCGAGACGCTCTCTCTATGTTGACTGGAGATCGACTGGCTATGGTGGCTTAGGCGGATAGACTGATCTAGGTGGCGCTGATGTTTCCTCTAGGTGACGTTGCCACAGTTCCGTTACAAATTCTTATAAATCGAAATTCAATGTCGAGAGCGAAACGAACATTTAATCAAAGAATTTGGCACAGATGCACGCACAGAATCTAGAGTTAGCACTTATGAAAGGCCTAACCATAAATACGGAAAACTCAATAAGAATAAATTTGAGTTATTTAATCGAATTCACCAAACAAGCGAGAATACTTCGCTTGCATCCGCCTTTGTAATCGATGTGAAAAACTGTTTTGTGTGTGTGTGTATGTGTGTGTGTGTGTGTGTGTGTGTGTGTGTGTGTGTGTGTGTGTGTGTGTGTGTGTGTAAAACCTAAATCCGATCATGATTCTTCATCTTGCCCTTTGCTGGTTGTAGAAAGAAAGGCTCATTTAAGAAGAAACGGGATATGTTTCCTGTGCCTCACGAAAGCAGGACATGTTTACAAAAATTGCCCTTCGAAACGGACATATGGTAAATGTCGACGTAGACATTCTGAGCTGATTTGCGACGCGCCAACACCCCCTGAACCCGAGAGGGGTGAAAGACCGGATGTAGAGAGGGACGAAATCGTAACTTGTTCGAACATAAATATCAGTGTGGGTGAAATACTTTTAGAAACCTGTTCGGCCTTAATGAAGTGGGGAGAAAGGAGAAAAATGGTAAATATTTTGCTAGATAACGCTTCTCAGCGATGCTTTTTGAAAAAGGAAATAGCTGACGCGTTAAAATTACCTATAATGAGAAGAGAAAAACTGTTATTTATACATTTGGTTCGAGGGGCCCGATAGAAAAAACGTACGAAGTAGTGAAGTTTACACTTTGCAATTCTCGTGACCCTGAAAAAAGTATTGAAATTGAAGCCTTGCTTTGCGATGTCCTTTCTAGTTCTCTTTTTAAAGTATCGTCGAATAAACTAGAAAAGATGCTTAGTAAGAAAAATATAAAGCTTTCAAATACTTGCGAGCCTTTCGGAAATGAATTTTCTCTCTTAATTAGAGCTCAATATTTTTGGGAAATACATTCATTCAAAAGGGAAAATTTAACTAAAACTTTATTTGTAATTGATACAAGTTTTCTTAAAGTTGTCCAAGGTCGAATCTCACCAGTAGATTTAAACTGCGACAAGAACGTTTCTATTTTGAAAACAGAATGCTGCTCAGCTTTAAATGAGAATTTAAAATTATTTTGGGAATTAGATTCCATGGGAATAATAGATAGAGAAAATATCTCCGATTACAATAAGGATTTAATTACGTGCTTTGAAAACAACTTAAAATTCAAAAATGGGAGATATGAAACTAAGCTCTTTTGGGATAAAAATCCTGACAAATTACATAATAACTTGAAGATAGCTAAACGCAGATTTGAAAATTTATGAGCGAGAATGAAGGGAGATAACTGGCTTTTGAATGAATATAAGAATATTATTTCAAATCAATTAAATATGAATATTGTTGAGGAATGCTGTTCGAGACATCAAGATAATACATATTATATGCCTCATTTTTTCAGTTGTAAGAATCGACAAGGAAACGACGAAAGTTAGAATGGTTTTTGACGCTTCTTCGAAAGATAAAGGTTGTAAATCTTTAAATGACTGTCTCACTCCTGGTCCGTCATTGAATCCTAGATTCCTTGATGTGTTATTGAGATTTCGCGAATTTGAGCATGCATTTTGTAGTGATATACAAGGAGCATTTTTAAAAATTGGAATAGCTAAGGAGGATAGAGATTATTTGAGATTTTTCTGGTTTCCAGATGACCTGGATTCGAAGTCTCATAAAACTCAGAATGACACAAGTACCATTCGGTGTAACATCTAGTCCATTTGTGTTTGCTGCAATCATTCCATACCGCATTCGAAAATATAAACAAGAACAATGCAAAGCTTATGAAATGCTTAATTCATCACTTTACGTAGATGATTTGTTTTACGGAGCTAATACAGTAAATGAAGCTTTAGACCTCTCCATTACTGCCATAGAAATTCTTAAAGATGCGAACATGAATTTAAGAAAATTTAAATCTAATTCCGAAGAATTGAGAAAATTGTGGCGCGAAGGAGGTATGGAAGTTATTGAAGAGTCCAGCATGCGTCCTTTAAAGGTTTTAGGAATCATATGGAACATTAACGACGACACGTTTAAATTAGACGTGCGACCTATTCTGAAGATCATCGACAATTTGAAGAGTTTGAAGCGCAGCGTTCTTCAGACGGCTGCAAAGATCTATGATCCAGTTGGATTTGTTTCTCCATTTATTGTGATCATTAAATGCCTATTGCAAGAAATATGGGAATGTGGTTTAAGATGGGATGATGAACTGCCAACTGAATTAAAGAAAAAAATGGGAAAACTGGTGCTCTCAAATTTACTCTTTGAAGGATTTGACATTCGAAAGGAAATATTTCTCCTCTCCTTTGAGTCAAGCGAAGAAATTAGAACTACACATCTTTTCAGATGCTAGCCCTAGAGCATTTGGGGCAGTGAGCTATTTTCGCCATGAAACAACCGATGGATGTGTATCTACAAGTTTTATTACAGCCAAATCGCGCGTAGCACCACTTAAAAAATTAACCCTCCCTAGATTGGAATTAATGGGAGCTGTGATTGCTGCTAGAATACTGAGATATTTAAAAGAAAATTTTTAATTTCCATTTTCTAGGGTATTTTTGTGGAGCGATTCGTTAATCTCTCTCCGTTGGATCAAAGGAGCCGCTTCAAAGTGGAAACCCTTTGTTTCGAACCGTGTGATGGAAATCCAGTCCAACACTGATCCTGCGGATTTTCATCACTGCAGTAGGAAAGAAAATCCTGCTGATTTCACCTCTCGAGGAGCGAGTGCAGAGAAGTTTATAAAAAGTGCGATTTGGACTCACGGCCCAAAGTGGCTTCGTCAGGGAAAAGAAATTTGGCCGAAAGGTTCTGCTTTCAACAATTTCTCTATTGAATCATGCGAGAGAAAAATGAACCAAAACGAAATATTGTGCGTGAAGCTCATACGAAATCTGGGCTTTTACTTGATATCAACAAATACAGCTGTTTGAATAAGTTACTTAGAGTTACAAGTTGGGTACTTCGCTTCATACACAACGTTAGAAATAATATTAGAAGATATGACGAAATAAGTGCAGAAGAACTTGATGGTGCCGAAAAATACTGGATAAAATCAGTACAAGAAGAAGTTTTTGTCGAAGAAATTGCTTATTTAAAGCAAGAAAAATCAGTGATGAAAATTTCCAAGATTTTGGAATTAAATCCTTTTTTTGATTCTGATGGGATAATTCATGCTGGTAGGAGACTCCAGAGATCGAAATTTACTTACCTACAAAAACATCCCATTGTTATGTCTGCAAAGCATCGTTTCGTGAGTTTGTTAGTTTTAAACTCGCATAAAAAGGTGTTCCACGGAGGGATTTCTGAAACTCTGGCTAAAATCCGTGATAAATACTGGGTAGTTAGAAGAAGACAAACGACAAAGAATCTTTTTAAAAGATGTGTGTGGTGTAAAAGATTCAACTATTCTCCTGGTCTCCAAGTTACTGCACCTTTATCAGCTGCGCGAATGGAACAGCCACCCCCCCCTTTTCTATAGTGGGAGTTGATTTTGGTGGACCCCTCTGCGCTAAGAACTGTGACAACAAACTCTACATCGTTTTGTTTACGTGCGGTGTAACCCGGTCTGTCCACTTAGAACTTGTTGACAATCTGACAACCGAAACTTTTCTCTTAGCACTTAGACGGTTTATCGCTCGTCGTGGACTGTGTTCTGAGATTTGGTCGGATAATGCTCAAACTTTCAAAAGAACTGAACTTGAGCTAAAACATTTGTGGAGCGTTATCTGTCATCCAGAAGTGAAAGACTTTTATGCCTCCCACCAAATCCAGTGGCGCTTTATCTTCGGGAAAGCTGCATGGTGGGGTGGCTTCTACGAAAGACTCATTAGATCGGTAAAACTGGCCCTTCGAAAAACTTTAGGTCGAACCACTTTGTCTCGAGAAGAATTAGAGACTTTAATTATTGAAATTGAAGGTGTTCTTAATTCTCGCCCTTTAACTTATATGTTTTCAGATTTTCAAGAACCTGCACCTCTTACTCCAGCTTATTTGCTGTTAGGAAGAAGAGTCAATAGTTTACCTCCTGCCTGACTTACTATTGATACTAATTTAAGTAATAGGAAAATTTTAATTAAAAGGTTTAATTATCGTGAAAGGTTAATTAATCACTTTTGGAAAAAATGGCTTAAAGAATATCTTTTAATGTTAAAATCTATTCAATATGTGAAGCCAACAAGCAAAGTTAGAGAATTTAAAGTTGATGAAATTGTACTAATTAATGATGATAAACTTCCCAGGCATTTTTGGAAATTATGAAAAGTAGTAGCTGTATTTCCTGGCAGAGATGGTAAAATTACATCTTGTCAAATTAAAACGAATACATCGGTTATTAAAAGGCCTGTTCAATTGTGATACAACCTTGAAATTGATGAACGATTAGTTTGAGTAGTATCATTAATGTCATTCTGATTTTTTAGGAACCTAGATTGAGATTTGTAATTTAAATGCAGTGTGAAGACATTTATCCTAAGCTTTTATTTAACTGTATTATGATAAGTTGGTGAGTATGTAAACTATTGTTGTGAAATATTGACCCAGGCAGCAAGAATTGTTGGAAACACATTGGCGATTGGTCGCATCCATTGGCTACAGCTCGCGAGTATTTCACTGATGTTGGCATTGCATTGGCGCGATGTCGGATTCTGACCAGTAATTTTGCGATAATATCTTAAGCTCGCATTTAGCTTGGCGCGACCTCGTACGCCGACGTAGTGAAAATGGTCGTTTCAATGTAATCGGCCCCTACTCGCGCCGATATCAGGAAAATCGCTTTTATTAGACGACACTTCATGAATATTGTTACAAGCGGGCGGGCGGCACGAAAACTCGCCAAGGTTGGCCACGTTTGGCGAGGAGCCTCGCGCCAGCTTGATTGGTTTGGCGAAAGGAATAATCTAGTAGCCGCTAGATTGTGCGCGATGTTTTGAGAATTTTCACGAGACTCAGGTGCACGCGCTTCTCGGCTATATAAGGACGAGTAGCCGGCGTGAGTTAGTTAGTTGCTATAGTGATTTGATCGAGTTAGTTGAGAGTTTGCTCTGAAATAAAAAGCGTCTCGCTGGACTAAAGGATTTGAGAGCTGTGTTTGCGTTTGCTGTTAACTCTGTGTGATTGAGCTCGCTGTGATTTACTGTTGCTGTGCTATACGATAGCTGTTTTGCAAACTGTGTTCATTGTGCGTAAGACTTGAATTTACGCTGTAATTGACTGTTGACTGCTGGATTGTATTTATCTGAAATTTTTACTTTATTAATTATCCTGTAAATAACTGTAAATAGCTGTAAATAAATTTGTTTGTGCTGTCCTCATACAAAGTCCATTCAATCCGAACCCGCTAAGCATAAAAACGTAACAACTGGTGTCAGAAGTGGGATTGAATGGTGAAGACTAGAGCGATGGAGGAAGCAGATAAAGCAAAATTTGAACAGCTCTTTGCTTTCATTAAAGAAATGAAAGAAGGGCAAGAGAAGATGGCGAAGACGATAGAACGAGGACAAGAGAAGATGGAGAAAATAGAACAAGGCCAAGAGAATATGGAGAAGAAGATAGAACAAGGCCAAGCTAATATCGTTGAAGCAATCAATTCCAAAATAGATGCTTTAGCGGAAAAGGTTCAAGAGAACGACGCAAAGATTCACAATATTCAGCAGAGTTGTGAACAGAATCTGGAAAATCTCCGTAGAGTTGAAGAGAAATTTGATGAAAGATTAAACAACTTCGAGCAAGAAATTGAGAGGAAAATCGAGGAAAAATTGAAGAGAATGGAAGGTGCTCAGATAAAAGCTGAAAACCCATCCTCGAATGTTCGTGAGCCCGAAATATTTCAACATGGACCTGCTATTCCTAAATCAAGCATTAAAGTTTCCACGTACGACGGAAAAACATCCTGGCAAGTCTACAAGACTCAATTCTCCATCGTCGCAGAAGCCAATGGTTGGGATCCAGTCACGAAGGCTCGTCAACTGGCTGCATCACTACGGGCTGAAGCTGCTGATATTTTGAGAACTATTCCCGAAGATCAACATCTAGAATTTGAAGCTCTTTCAAACGCTCTGGAGTTGCGCTTCGGAGAAAAATGCCTCAAGGACTATAGCCGTCTGCAATTAAAGACCCGGCAACAACGATCGAATGAAAGCCTGCAAGAGCTTGCAGCAGATGTAGAGAGGCTCTCCCATCTTGCCTTCTCCGACTGTCCTGCCGAGGTACGGGAAACACTGGCCCTGCAGTATTTTATAGACGGTGTGAGGGATCCAGAGATACAAAAGTCACTGCGAATGGCTGAATTGAAGGACTTGAAATCAGCCTTGGTTTACTCAATGAAATTTGAAGCAGCTCAGCAAGCTTCACGTAGGGATCGCCACTCAGTAAGAGGTGCTACGGTTCAAGATGTATCAGACTCTTCGATGCAAAATCTAACTGAAGTGGTAAAAACAATTTGCGAGGTTATCCGGAAAGGAGATGAAAGGCCCAATAAACATGGCCAGAGAACTGTGAAATGTTGGAAATGCGGCGACGAGGGCCATGTTCAAAGGAATTGTTCAGCCCGCTTAAATAAACGGGCTAAAGACTCTTCTCAAAACAACCAGGAAAACTAGAATTTGGCGGTCTCGCGGGGCGGAGGTTGCCAGATGAAGAAAAGCCCCATTTTGGAGTTTTACAGATATCTTCCAGAGGCGGCGGTGAAAATGGCTTATTTGTTGAAGCCTTCGTCAACGGAACTCCCTGCCGAATGATCGTTGACACAGGAGCCAACGTAACCATCATGCGAAGAGATGTTGCAGAACAACTCGGAAGGAAAATTCTCTGGACACCGCCCTGCGTCACCCTCCAAACAGTCACTGGTGACAAAATCCCGATTATTGGAAAAATGAATATTGTGATAAGATTTGGAAATGCTACTTATGACCATGCCGTTTACATAGCTGAAATTACAGATGATTTTATACTTGGACTGGACTTTCTGAAGAAATATAATTTTGTTATTGACTTTAAAAATAACTCCCTGCACTCCACATCAGAAGTCGTGACTCTTTTCCAATTAGGTTCTGGAGGACTAAACACCTGCCATCGGATTGTTGCTTCAACAGATTTTGTTATCCCCGCTAGAAGAGAAATAATTTTAGAGGGATCTACTGGCGAAACGGAGAATTTCCGGTTTGATGTTGTTGAATTTTCCAGTGACGGGAGTCTTCCAAGCAGTACGATGGTGGCCTCCAGTCTTGTAGATCTCTCCAAAAAGAATGTACCCATCAGGGTTATCAATGTCAGTAATAAATCAAAATTAATTAAGAAGGGTGAAGTTCTAGCTAAATGCTCTCCAGTTACCTGTATCGAGAAAAATCCCTGCTTAACATCAAAGGAGTCTTCCGACTGTTTAAGCCTGGAATTACTTAAAGACACTGAATTGAAGGAGGAGCAAAGAGTCGAGGCAGGAAGAGTTATTGATGAATTTAAAGACTTATTCTCCCAAACATCCGATGATGTCGGGAGAACAAAGTTAACGCAACACCAAATAAATTCTGGAAATCATCCTCCTATACGACAGAACGCCAGAAGATTGCCATTTGCCAAAGTGGAAGAGGTGAAAGATTTGTTAAATGAGATGCAAGAAAAGGACGTCATTGAACCTTCGTCTAGTCCTTGGGCCTCTCCCATCGTTTTGGTCCGAAAGAAAGATGGTTCTACAAGATTCTGTGTAGATTACCGGCGATTGAATGACATCACGAAGAAAGATTCGTACCCTCTTCCCCGAATCGATGATACACTAGATACACTCTCCGGGAACGAGTGGTTCTCCACTCTCGATCTGAAGAGTGGATACTGGCAAGTGGAGATTCATCCTGACGATCGTGAGAAAACAGCTTTCACAACTGGAAGACATGGACTGTGGCAATTTAAGGTCATGCCTTTTGGCCTCTGTAATGCGCCAGCAACTTTTGAACGCCTAATGGAGACAGTTTTAAAAGGACTTACTCCATAAGCTTGTCTCGTTTATCTTGATGACATCATCATAGTCGGACGGAATTTCGAAGAGCATCTATAAATTAAAAGATGCCAACTTGAAGTTGAATTATTCTAAATGTCGTTTGTTCCATCATGATTTAAGCTACCTTGGACACATAATTTCTGCAGCGGGTGTCCAAACAGACCCGGAAAAAGTGTCAGCAGTTAGAGACTGGCGCCGCCCTGAAAATGTGCATGAACTTAGAAGCTTCTTGGGCCTCTGTACATATTACAGGAGATTTGTTAAGGGGTTTTCTTTAATCGCTAGACCACTACACAGGTTAACTGAAAACAAACAAAAATTCTTGTGGTCGGAGGATTGCGAAAAGGCATTTAACGACTTGAAAGAAGCCTTGACATCGGCTCCCATCCTGTCCTATCCTGATCCTGAAAAACAATTCATCCTGGATACAGATGCAAGTAATGAGAGCGTTGGAGCAGTATTATCTCAAGAACTCGACGGCCACGAACGTGTCATCGCATATTGGAGCAAGTGTCTTTCGAAACCAGAACGAAATTACTGTGTCACCAGGAAAGAATTGCTCGCTATAGTGAAGGCCGTGGAGAATTTTCATAGTTATCTTTATGGAAGAACATTTCTGCTCCGAACGGACCATGCATCTCTGACTTGGCTTTTAAATTTCAAGAATCCGGAGGGTCAGATAGCCAGATGGATACAGAAACTTCAAGAATACGACTTTGAAATTAAACATCGAAAAGGGTCGTTGCATGGAAATGCAGATGCCTTATCAAGAAAGCCCTGCTCAGAGGGTTGTCGCTATTGCTCCTCTGCTGAAAAGAAATATGGGCTTGTTACACCAATTGTACGCCAAATCGCAGGAGCCGTCCAACATCAATCTGATCCCTGGAGTGACGAAGAGGTTCGCAAAGAACAAATAAACGATCCTGACATTAAACCGATTATAGAATTCATGCAATCACACAATTCAAGGCCTGAATGGCAGAACATTTCAAGCTTCAGTACTGGAACTAAACGTTATTGGGCTCTCTGGAATTCACTCGAAATTAGAAACGGCATCTTGTATAGAAAATGGGAGTCCGAAGATGGGAAGTCATTTAAGTGGCAACTTGTACTTCCCCGATCAAGGATAAACCAAGTTCTGAAGGAGTTACACAGCAGTCCTGCAGGTGGCCATTTCGGAGTCATGAAGACAATTCATAAAGTCCGGGAGCGTTTCTATTGGAACAACTTGAAAGATGATGTTCAAGAATGGTGCAGAACATGTGATGACTGTAACGCCCGTAAAGGACCAAAAACATGCAGTCGTAGTAAGTTACAGCGGTATAATGTAGGTGCACCATTTGAGAGAATCGCCTTTGACATCTTGGGACCTCTTCCTCGGACGGACAATGGAAATAGAAACATCTTAGTTGTTATGGATTATTTCACGAAGTGGCCAGAGGCTTATCCAATTCCTGATCAAGAGGCGACTACTGTAGCAGAAGTCTTACTTCAGAACTGGATTTCCAGATTTGGAACACCTCTTCAGCTTCATTCTGATCAAGGGAGGAATTTTACTTCTGCTGTATGTCAAGGACTCTGCAAACTCCTTCGAATTGACAAAACCCAGACAACACCTCTTCATCCCCAATCAGACGGCATGGTAGAGAGGTTCAATCGTACTATTCTAAATAACCTCTCTCTTTTCGTTTCGAAAAACCAACAAGATTGGGATCAGAAACTACCCTTGTTCCTGCTTGCTTATAGAAGCGCGGTTCACGAAACGACTGGCTTCACACCATCCAAGATGCTCTTTGGACGGGAACTCCGACTGCCCTGTGATCTTCTGTTCGGGTGTCCACCGGATACGCCTTCTTCGCCTGTGGATTATGTTCAAGACCTCCAGGCCCGTTTAGAGGACGTACACAGGTTTGCCCGAGATCGGATCAACATAGCGACGGAAAAGATGAAGACCAGGTACGACACGAAAGCCACCGGACATGAATTCAAGGAAGGTGACAAGGTATGGTTCTGGAACCCGATTCGACGAAAGGGACTCTCTCCGAAGCTGCAGTCTTCCTGGAAAGGCCCTTATACAGTCCTGAAACGACTGAATGACGTCGTGGTTCGAATAAGGAAGTCACCGAACTCAAAACCAAGAGTAGTACATTACGACCGGTTTTCCCCTTATTATGGTGACTTGTCAAATACTTAGTTGAAACCATGGTTTCCTTATTTATGTAAATATGACCTGTATATTTGTAAATAGTGTTCTTTATGTTAATTCTTTTTCAATGATTATGTCTGTAATTTTGTGTGTATGGAATTGTTACTTTTGAGTGCCTTCTGCTCGGGGTCTGTACTGCCCGGGACGTGCAGTCCTTGAGGAGGGGGCAATGTTACAAGCGGGCGTGCGGCACGAAAACTCGCCAAGGTTGGCCACGTTTGGCGAGGAGCCTCGCGCCAGCTTGATTGGTTTGGCGAAAGGAATAATCTAGTAGCCGCTAGATTGTGCGCGATGTTTTGAGAATTTTCACGAGACTCAGGTGCACGCGCTTCTCGGCTATATAAGGACGAGTAGCCGGCGTGAGTTAGTTAGTTGCTATAGTGATTTGATCGAGTTAGTTGAGAGTTTGCTCTGAAATAAAAAGCGTCTCGCTGGACTAAAGGATTTGAGAGCTGTGTTTGCGTTTGCTGTTAACGCTGTGTGATTGAGCTCGCTGTGATTTACTGTTGCTGTGCTATACGATAGCTGTTTTGCAAACTGTGTTCATTGTGCGTAAGACTTGAATTTACGCTGTAATTGACTGTTGACTGCTGGATTGTATTTATCTGAAATTTTTACTTTATTAATTATCCTGTAAATAACTGTAAATAGCTGTAAATAAATTTGTTTGTGCTGTCCTCATACAAAGTCCATTCAATCCGAACCCGCTAAGCATAAAAACGTAACAATATATTTTAGGAATTTCCCATGATTCACCTGGTGTTTGTGTATTTTGGAATTCAACCAGCAACGCGTGCTATCATTTCAAGAAACTTGGTAAGTGTAAATATATTTATTACTGTATATTTTTTAAATAATATAGTGTTTATTCTAAATAGTGAATAAAAAGGATTTTTTTTTTTAAGGTTGTTCGAACTTATTGATTACCTGATACAAAGAGTTGCAAGTGATATTATTAGCGTTAGGTGAAAACGACCATTAGGCCTAATCCATTGTTACGATCCATTGTTAATCACTCTGTTTCATTTAAGAGCTAAAACTTTATTAATTGAGCTATCGTCATTTCTTTTCTTGCGTGTATTTTTTTTTCAAGTGATTTTTTTTTTATATATTTTTATTTTGAGTGTTCTTAAATTATTCCAGCTATTTTTCCTCTTTTACAATTTTTTTCGGTTAACATTTTCAAATAAAAGAGATTTTTAAAAAGTATTAAATAATGTTCTTATTTATTGGTATGGCAATAAATTTGTGTAATTATATTTTTATTTTGACGTCAGGCTAAAAAAAGCTTAGCTTAGTAGGTGATAACGCGCCAAAGATAGCAACCCCGTTTTCTCTAATATGGCAACCCTTTTTAGCTTTCACATTGAAAAGAGGAGTCCCGAAAGATTACACAAGCTCGTTGTTGGCGACTTTTGGGAAAAGTGTGCCAAGTAGGCGGTTAAAATACGATCGTATTGTAAGGTTAGGAAAAAAATCTTTAAAACTTGGGATTGAGTAGGCATTTTTGAATACTCTAATATAAATAGTTTATAATTGTGTCATATTTCGTAAAATAATAACAAATTTTACTCCCATTAGTTTGAGTTGTTTTTATTTTTCTTTGTTATTGTAAACACTATTAAAAGTTTGTCAAACACAAACCATTATCATAGCAAAGCTATTATGCCTATGAAGTGCTGTAAAACGTTTGCACGTTAATTACACATCTTCATTTATCAACAAATATTTATTGTACTTTTAAAATTAAGTGAAAGCTCAATCATTATTTTAATTAAGAAATATGCTTTGTAGATTCATCAGATCTGCTCATAAAGAGAAAGTTAACCTGAAGAAAAGCATATACATAATATTTTATCTGCATTGCTAAAAAATCATGAACAGAATGACTTCACATTGAATATAATGCCTATAACTGGTTGGCAATGTATGAAAATTCATATTTCATACAATTTCTAAAAATGACAAAATGTAAAATATATCTCCTATTCAATGAATGGAAATTTTGTGCACTTCAAAACTGAAAATGAAATTTGAGGTAAAATAAATTCTATAATCAATCAGAAAATACGAGCAACAGGAAAATTTGTCCTTGTTTCTTTGAAAACTAGTGTGGGAGATTCTATTCCTGAAGTCGACAAGAGGCAAAATGATATATTGATAATTATAATGTGTGAGCTAGAGTATTGTTTCAACTGATTGTAACTGCAGAGGGAAATTAGAAACAATTCTATGTAAGATTTCAATTCAATTTATGCTTTAGAACTTGCTTAGGATTGAAAATATTCCTGACCATTATATTCCTGTCAGGTCAGTTCCATTTTGCCAGCCCAGTGGAAGCAGCCAAGGAGTTTTCAAACTTATGTGTAAAACAAAAGGCCAAAATATAATATGCCTTTGCATGAAACATATAATGAATTTTCAAATGTTATCCAAGTCTACTACATTACAACAAGTAGGATTATTTCAATTTTCATTTTTTTTATATGAAAGCTTTTTTCATTTATAAGAAAAGAATTAATTTTATTTTGCATAACTTTCATTTTCCTTTATATATATAGAATAAATTTTATAATAGCAGCCTCTTTTTTTTTTTTCAGAATAGCAACTCAAGCAATGAAAATTCTAGTTAACTGAATTAATTTTTCCTTTCGTTTAAATTCTTTCTTTTTGTTCACAATTTTAAATGTTCAAATGAAAGAAGTTTTAAAAAGTATTAAATATCGGTTTTAGATTTTGGTATTGCAATAACATTTGTATAATTATTTTTATTTTGACATGAGGTTTAAAAGGCTTAGCAGAATATATTTAAATATATTTACTGTAAACTTCAAAACAGAAATTTCTTGAAAACTTGAGATAATGCAGGCATTTTTTAATACTCTTATATAAATAGTTTCTAATTATTTCATAAAATAGTCACAAATTTTACTCTCATTAGTTTCAGATATTTTTTTTATTTTTCTCTATTATCCTAAACATTATCATGTTTATGAAGTTCTATAAGACTTTTACTTGTTAAATACTTTTCTCCAACTATCAAATATTTTATATGTACTTTTTTTAATAAAAGGGAAAACTCAATAATTATTATAATTATTTTCTAGGCTCATGAAAGGTGACCAAAAAGGAAAAGTTTCTTATATATAGCAGATGATTCAGTTATACATATATATAATATTTACATAAATTGTGTGGTATTTATATAAATTTGTAGAAATTTCAAATGCTTCAAGTATTATAAATATTTTTTAATTAAATTTTGTTTATAAATGATGAGAAAATATTATTTATTTATTCATGATAGTTATCGAGTCAGTTTCAGGATGCTGCTTGGGTGTACAAGTTCATTACAGAAAATTCAGCCTAATACTCATTTTACCTATCATCCTATATCATTTTACTTTGTATTTGTGAAATTTTATTTAATAAAGGTCTTTTTAAATAAATTGTTTTTTTTTCCTTTCTCCAAAATTTAAAAGGGGAAAATAATATATATATTTTTAAACTTTTTTCAGAAGTAATTTTGTATAATTGAAAGTGTTTGTTTGAAATTTGGCATTTATTTAGAATTTTCGTGAAATGTTAGAGTTAATCATACACCAAATTTGGTTCTTATGCTACAAAGCCAAATTTAAACTTATAATAAATAAATAAATATTACAAATTTCAAATAATTTTTTTTATTTGTAAAATGTTGTCTATTAGACACTAGCTAACACTGACATTTATAATGAAGTATAAAGTTTCTTCAACAAGTATGTAAGTTAATAGTAAACATAAAGAATTTCATGCAAATAAAATGAAGAAACATATAATAGGAATGGCATAATTTAGAATTTTAAACAATTTCTAACCATTGCATTAGAAAAAATAGGGAAATGTTCAAATTATGTTTAAATAGAAATTTGTGCTTTATTCATTATTTTTTGGTAATTGTCTTGTAGAATGTTATTTATTACACACTCCCTAGCACTAACATTTATAATGAGGTATAAAGTTTGTAAGTTAATAGGAGTTTCATATAAATGAAAGAAGTGTTGCATTTTGTGAATGGAATTTTTATATTATATTCAGAATTTGTCATAGATCAAATTTGGTTCTATTGCAACTAAAACAAACCTTACTATACAGAGATCTAGAAAAGATATTTAAAGTAACTTGTTAAATTGTGCTTGTAAAAATATTGCCTATTGAAGAAACACATAATAGGAATGCTATAATTTAGTGTTTTAA
The DNA here is from genome assembly GCA_026289955.1 of Argiope argentata. Lineage (NCBI taxonomy): Eukaryota > Metazoa > Arthropoda > Arachnida > Araneae > Araneidae > Argiope > Argiope argentata. The sequence goes on along the minus strand of JAOUZG010007087.1, from coordinate 7,746 downwards.
ACAATTTTTAACCAATGCAGTAAAAAAAAAGGGGGGATGTTCAAATTATGTTAAAATAGAAATTTGTGTTTTATTCATTTCATTTTAGTAATTCTTTTTTTATTGCTTACATTAAACAATATAAAAGCTTATAACAAACTATAAGAATGTACATATAGTTCTATATATATTATATAGAACTATATAATATTTTTAATAAGAATTATATAGTCTTATATAGAAAATAGAATTATATAAGAATAATATGCTTTGAATTTTCATGAAATAACTTTTAAAATTAACAAATTGTATAGGCAATATTAACAATTTAATAGTATATATATAATTATACTGATTAATTATGCAGTTGAAACTATGATTATGTTAGCAGTTTTTCCCATGCATTTAATGATGAAAATAAATAGGAAATATAAATGAAAGAAACTAACCTTGTATAGAGATATAAGATTATATTATTAGAAATAAGATGTGCAAGTGATCAAATTTAAAATTATTTCAGATAATTTTAACATTTATTTATATTCCTTAGAGCAGTAAAAAAAATGTAATTTGAAAATTTATAGAGTAAGATTGTGATAAAATAATATGCTATAATAATAATTAAGAAAGTCAAAGAGTTAAAATTAAAATAATGAAACATATCATTCTATGGAAAGCAAGTGTTTTATGGAATTTTAAATTTATCAAAATAAATAGCAAACAAAAATATTCATAAGTAAAAAAGAAAAGTAAACTACTTAAAATATTTATTATTTTCATTCGTTTGAAAAAAATTTGAAAGTACAATAATTTTAACTATTATGACACTAAATTATAGGGTTTAAGAAAACCAATAAACTAATATTTCAATTTGATGCGGCAAGTGTTCAGTAATAAATCGCCCAATGATTGATATTTGGCCTCCCATTGCTAAAAAGCAGTGGGCCATGGTTGGTAACATATTGCCCATTGCTAAAATACATTGGAAAATGATTGGCATTGGGTCGTCCATTGCTAAAATATACATTGGATAATGATTGGCATTGGGTCGTCCATATGTAAAATATACATTGGGAAATGGTTGGCATTGGGTCGCCCATTGATAAAACATATCTGGAAATGATTGGAATGACGTCGGCCATGAGAAAGCACATCGGGAAACGATCGGAAATTTCATCGAAAAGAAGTCGGCGCGATCATCGCCCGGCGTTCCGCCGTGGGACAAGACCAATGTTGGCGCGACATCGGCTTCCGATCTCGGCCCGACGTCGCGCGTTCTGCGTTGCGATGTGTGGCCAATGGTTGGCCGACGATCTTTTGCTGCTTGGGGAATTTGTGCCATTGACATTATGTAAAAGTTGAATTCACGCCTGATATGTTAAATGTAAAATGTTAAAAATGTTTAAATATTATTTAAATTGAAATTTCCATAACATTGTAACAGAAATATTGACTTAAATGATGTGAATTTATAGAAATTGGAATTTGTATTAAAATTAGATACGTAAGGTCATAAGAAATGTTGCAATGTGGAAGGTTTTTGAATGTTTAGTTTGAATGAACCCCTTGGTCATTTGGGGGGGGGGATGTTGAAACTTTATTTCCACCCCTCGAGGTCCAAGGTTTTCCGCCCCAGGGCGCTGCGTCCCCCTCTGGGTTTGTTGATATTGATACTCTGTTTCTGTACGTTGTGCTGTCCGGTTGTGTGTTTTTCGTCCCTTGTCCGCTTCCTGTGTAAACGTGCTAGCTGTGCATAAATAAAATGTGAAAATCCACTGGTTGCCTCCTGTTCCTTTCTGACAGGTAAGAGCTTCGAATTATTCATTTTTCTAATTGAATGAAACGAGAATTTCGACTTGAAGTCTAATCAGGTCTTCCACGTTTTTAATGTGTTTACAGCGTAATGGGTGATAACACTTTTTCAGATACTTAAGAGGTGAATAGAAAAAAGCCACTTGAATAAGTATTCAACAATCTAAACTAATAACCACTGGTGTGTGTGCATGTATAGAGGTTTCCTTCGGAGACAAACTTCTTACGACCCTGCATTTTATTGGCCAGATAGGAGAATCGATGACATGGCAGAGATTCTCGCCTAGTTGTAACTTTTTGTTCGTGCTGGGGCATGAAAGTAAGCCTTTTAGTATCAATACATTTAGCTTGAGTGGCATCACCCTTTTTATTGTTGTTTATGCCGAAAATTCCATGTAAACAATTATCTTAAATTTATGCGTCCTGATTTTTTACGAAATATAGGAAAGTTTGTTTTCGTACGAGGTTTTGTGTGTATTCTTCCAATGACAACAGTGACAACGCGTGATAAAGCTTTAGTCAACATGGCCCTATTCAAGCGTTAAACGAAAAACTACTCGAATTCCTGATTTTTTTTTAATGAAATATTTTTTTCTAATGCTATTTTTAAATATTTTTTGCAAATAACTGCTATGCTAATCACACTTGTAAATAAAAATTATTTATTATAATTTAATTATTTTTGAAATTATTATTAATTTTCATTTTATGGTTTTAGATAACGTGGGATTAGCTTAATTTATCTATTTCAGCTAAAGTTTATAAATTTTCTTTTTTTTTTTCTTTTCTAAACACTTTATGTAATTTGTTTATTGAAGTAAAATATTTGCTGAAAAAATTGAGATACAAAGTTTTATTTTTTCAAAATTTTCATATTCTGACAATAGATGGCACCTACGGAATGAGTGCCATCAAAAGGTCACGTCACAAGCAATTAGAAATGATCTTCCTGGGATACTGGTATTGTCAACAAATCACTGATACCACTGAGCAAGCAATGACTTCACACCTACGAACTTTTCATGTGAATAGCCTTAAGGCCCTGTCACACGGCGAAATACCGTCAGCACTTTCGCCGATAGTTGTCGATTTGTGCCCGCTGGCAACCGGTCAAGCAAGATTTCCGTCATCGTCAACTTTTTTTAACCGGCTTGAAAATGTCCTCTCATCCTGAAAAGGTTGTGCATCCCTGAGCTAGATTTATATATTTTTCGCTCTCCCTTTTACATCTAAATTTAATCTAAACCCTAATCTAAAATAAACTATTAAAAATGTATCTAGCGTTCTTAAAGAAAATTTTACAGTTTTACCGTGAGAAAAAAAATCGAATATTTCGAAGATAAGGACCTTTAATTATGTTACTTAATCTTATCAATGCGAGAAACGTGCATTCTCATTAGCCCCTCTAGATGCACGCCAAGTTTTCCTGCCAAAAGTGATTAAATTGCAGTAAACCTACCATGTGAGCGCAAATGACACCCTTTAATGAGTTAGCGTTAATGAAACTGAGCGCAGGTGACACAATCCCTTTTGAACTTGTTTGGGAAAATAAAAATTAGTTAAAAGAATGATAAACACAAATTGAGTTAAATATACTTTCTCAAAAATTAATTTTAAAAAATAAATAGGAGGGAAAAACATTCAATCAAATTTTAAAAAGTAAAAAAAAAAAAACTTCTTAATCAATGATATGGTGGTAATGTTTTTAAATATTGTTTTTATTTTTAATTAAAATTCAAAAAATACGTTCTTAGTGAATTTTTTATGTCGTAGAATCAATTTCTTGCCATATTTCAAATTCCTAACTTTAATTATTTGTACTGCTCGTCTAGATACAGTAGATTTTTTTACATACACAAAACCTCAAATTTGTTGAGATGGATCCAACAAATATCATTCATATAGACAAAAATCAGTAGATTTCAAAAGTTATTTAATTTAATTTTAAATGTATTGCCACTCCTCTTCTGTTTTATTTGCACTTTTCTAGAAAAATAAGCACTTTTAAGGTACTTAAAAATGATTTTAATATTTCAGCACTATTTATGATGATATGGAACTTGTAAACTTAATTGAATGTACACCCACAAATCATTTTTCTTTCCAATATATTTTTGTTTTAAATTTAATATTGATAAGATAAATTTATAAAATACAAACACAAAAGCAGCATTTTTTTTTGCTTGTCATTATTACTACAAAAATGATTACAAAACTGTTACTAAGAAAAATTAAAAAGTTTCATTATTTTACAGAATTTATTGTTACTAATTTTGATAAATTAGAAACAATTGCCATTATTACTACAAAAACTACTACTAATTAGTCATTATTACTACAAAAATAATTACAAAACTGTTAATAAGAATAATTAAAAAGTTTTATTATTTTTCAGATTTCATTGTTATTAATATTAATGAAAACATTAAAATTAGTTGAGTGGTACGATAAATATTTACAATAACTGACAATAAGATTGATACTATTAGAAATGAAAATGGCTAGAAAAGTATTTTTAAATTCGATAAATGTACAACTTGTCTCATTTTACAATCCTTATTATATTCATTGTATTAAGCACTCAAAAAATTAAATTTGAACCAGAAGTTATTCAATTCCAATAAATTCAATAATGCATCAATAGAATTGCAATTTATTAAAACAATGGAATTTTATTGCATTGGCTTCGTAATTTACATATCTACAAATTCCAAGATAGTTTGAATTTTTTAAAAAACTTACAACTATTATTGCTACCATGGGCTTTTATATTCATTGAAAGCTAATGGGATCACTATAAGAAATTATCCAGGATTTAATTATAAATTTAAGCAACGTCTTGACTAAAGTCTGACAAAGTATGAAATGAGAAAATTTCTGATATTCACTTAGTAGGAGAAAAGAATAAAGAGCGATAAATACATCATAACGTAAACCTAAGTTTTTAGGTTTACCGGACAACAAATCCTCAAGTGACGTCACTTTCGTCGTCGTTTGCCGACGAAAGTGCTGAAGGAATTTCGCCGTGTGATAGGGCCTTTAGTTGCATTGCAACGTCTTGGGGCGTGGCTTCTGGTTAGTTGCACCTGAAAGCAAGATTCGGTTCTTTGAGTAATTAAATCATGAAGGACTATTCATAAAATACGAAGAAAAAAAATCTGCCGAATTTAAATGAGCTTTTACTGTTATGCAGTGAAAATGAGGTAGCACAAGAATTAGATTATAAAAAAACTTATCGACAATTTGTCCAAATTAAAAGCAAGAAAATTGATATTTTAATTTTTTTTATGGCTATCAACACTTGTTTCTGTATTTGTAGGAATTTTGTTTCCACTATTTTTGGAGTCTTTCTTTTTATTTAATTTATTATTTTAATACTATTTAATGCATCTTTTTGTACTTCCTAGAAAATCTGCAGTGTTAATAGAAAGTCTATTAATAGTCCTCATCTGCATTGATAATGGAAAATATCACTCAATCCTTCGATCAAAGTATGTTGATGTCGCTTATAAGAATTCAAAGTTTGGAAGGAATATAAATAAGAATATTTTCTCCTAAATAGTTGTTGAATGGAACAGTCATTTTATTCTTTTATGCTTGCAGATTTTTTCTCTATGAAAAGGAGTGCAACTTTTTTTCTTCTGTTTAATATATACGTATAAAATAGGAATTGCTAAAAAGTAAGCACAAAGTTAAAATTAAAAGCTGGAATAAATTTAATTCATATCACTTTCTTATTATAAAGAGAACTTACCGGGAAGGCTCAAAAGAACTTAGCGGCAGTGGCCTGATGTTGTCAAAATCCGCCACTGCTGTGAAAGGTGAAATACACGAAGGAGGGTGAAACCTTTAAAAATTTCGATGTTTAAAATCTGTTTATGATTTTGTTGAACAGTATTTAATAATTATAAGGTTATTTAAACTTGAATTTAATATAATTTTCATTTATATTATAGAAACAATACATTAATTTTTGTGTTAAGTTCTTTTTAGCTCCTACAGCAAAACAGTTTTGAGGATCTCATAAACATGGCAATTTTCTGCCCTTACTTATACGCGATGCCCATTTGTAAAAAAAAAAAGTGAGACAGAAAAGAACCCTTTTAAAAGGTAGCATTCATTTTAACATTTAAAACTGGTAGTTTGAAAATTCCTATATTTTGATACAAAATATTTGGTGTAGTTAAGTAAATGTTATGAATATTTAATATATTCTATGTTTGATTCTATAAATCTGTCTCTGAAGAAATAAATTAAATATTCTAATAAAAATACTGTGTGAACATTACTCGCACCTGAATACCGTGGATTGAAAGGCGGGCTACAACCCCTTTTGAACGATTCCTTAATCTTCAGATATTTCGTTTTTATTAGATTTTTTTTTTAATACTAAGCCTTTTCAAACAACTTCATAGCAAATATATGCGATGTTAAATTTTCGAGTCTATGGAACCAATGATTTCATTTCTCCTTGATGTAAACCTCATTTTTTAGAAAAGAGAGAGAGAGAGAGAGAGAAATGTTATGCTAATGTGGCAATTTATTTTTTTGCATACAGTTAAATTTTTTTTAATTAATTAATTGAAAAATAAACAGGAATTAGTAAACTAATTTTAATACAACCATTATAATTTTTTCCGTTAAAGAGAAACCCACATTACATGAAAATGAAAATTATAAAAAAAACATAGAAATGTTAATAAAAGAAACTTTTTTTACCACCACACTGTCCACTGTAATATCTTGATCAAGACCAATCAAATAATAGAGCAGCGTGACAAAACAATTCTTTTATTTACAGACTTACATATTTAGAGAGAAAAAAACTTTCATCATATTATTTACAATTATCACATTACAGCTCATTCGCCAAGTTGTTTCTCGATGAAATTGGAGAATAAGTCACCCGAAAAAAAATTCGTTTTCAGGCTGTTAGTTTTAAACTACTATTCCATGGCTGATCTAGGGATCTACCGATCTCTATTGGGTGGATCCTTACAAAGAAACCCAAATTACACAGAAAAAGAAGGGGAGAAAAAACACTGACGTTTTCCCGAATTCCATTTTCAAGTTTTTATTTCTCTCCCCGTGTTCTCGGAGAAGAAATACTGCATATTTTCCCCATCATTATATCCACCCCTGGTCTTTTCATTGCTGAATTTGAGTTCTCTATTAACTAATTGCAATTCATCCTCAATGGTCGATCTACGGAGTGTCTGTTTGTGGTCGGTCCCTCTCGAGCACGTGTTAATCATAATCAATTCTAAGCTAAAACTGGCCGCAGGGAATTTGCGTTCGACACCTAATAACAACATTCGCTGGTTGATAGATTGTTTCTTGATGATTTGCGGAGACTCTAAACAAAGAAAAAAAAGTTTTGCACCCGGACTTTTGGACGTTCTTCTCCCTTGAAGACACGGTGGATCCATTTGAAACGACGGGTCCACATCTGTGTTCCTTTACTTGCATGCAAATGAACGGACACAATGACTGTACTAGTGAAAGGGATCCACATCTGGCGATTCGTTTGCATTGAACTTTGTGTGAGAAAACTGTTGACATCACATCTCGTCAATCTTTCCCATTACCGTGCGGAGAAACGCTACACAACCATGTTATTAATGATGTATATAAATAATTTATATATTCTTATTCTAAGAAGACCCTATACTTTTCTGTTACCGATTTTAACACATTAAGATATACAAAGAAATCTGTAAGACATATGTCTGGGACCGCGCGTTTTGGGGTAAACTTGTACGTTCTAAAAATCCATCCGAAGACGGGAAGAGAAAAACGAGAAAACTCGAGAGCGGTCCGCAACAGATGGTACGTGAAATACGAGAAAACTCGTGATCGGTTCTTAATGTGTAAAAAAAAGTATTCACATTTGGGTGAATTTCTATGCATGTTCACATAACGGCTGCTCTCCGTTATTATGAGAATTTCTCTGCC
>JAOUZG010007072.1:0-10454 GCA_026289955.1 Argiope argentata | reverse complement strand
GAAATAATAATATAGTTTTTAAACTATAATATATTCATCTTGAAAATAATTTTAGAAATAGTTCCTCTTTTTAAATTTAAGTTCATTCCACGGTATAATTTATTATTATACTAGCATTCCCGCACCCGGCATTGCTCGGGTAATGGAATTAGCGGAGGATAACAGTTCTCCGTGCACTTAGTTACGAAAATTCCCTTTAATAATTACTTATCACCTATAATTTTTTCTAATTTTGGGAGGGTCCCTGGGCCCTCGGACTCTTTATATATATACCCTTGTCCTTAACCGGTCCTTAACGATCCTTTTAAAGTATTGATTTTCTTTACAAACGCAAGCCATCCACATTTTATTGTTATACCTATGTTTAAGCAAGAACTTTGTATACAGCATTTTTGGGGTTTTTTTCTGGTGCTAAAATTATTAAGCTGCTTGGTGAACTGACTCTGGAGTAAGCTACATAAAATTGACCGTGTAAAATTAATGTGACCGTTAAATGTTTTTGCTTGTGACTTATTAACGGTTATTGAAAAGCATACTTTTACAGGAAACTGCACTCTTCTAAATTCAAAAGAATTGTCCGACGGAATTAGTGGAATGCGGGGTATTAAAACCAACTCTTCTCGAGCACATCCAGTAATTATCGTAGCTTCGATTACATGCTTATTAAGTCTAGTCATTCGTAGTCTGGTGTCATCACATAACTTTGGTGGACAAAGGTTTCGTAGTAGTATTACTGGTGTCCCAACTTTCAGGTGAAGTATGTGAGGTGGAAAACCTGGAATGAATTCATACGACGCGTAATTTTTGGTGGATTGTTTTCAAAATTGATCAGGGTGTGCCAAATCAATGCCAAATTATACAAAAAAAAATTTAGTCTCGTTTTTATTTATCAATGGCTTAGATTTGTAATGTTGAAGAGGAAAACCCAATAAAAGACAAAAAAAAATTAAGGCGGAATTTTCTATCAGATTTTTACAATCTTTCACACGATTTTGAAAAATTTATCGAATTTTATGCAAAAAAAATTGATTAAGTTATCTTGAAAAGTTTCGGTGTAATTAAATATTAAAGCCAAATTTTGCCTCTTCGTTACAAAATTCGCCAAAAATTCAGTTTTAAAAATTCGATTTTTTTAATTGTATTGCAGAATACTACATTGTATTGTCTTTCAGGAAACATATTTTCTGTATTTTTCCAGCTAAGCGTCTAGTTTACAGGGCCGTTCAAGAAATAGACCCGTCAAAAATGACCTTTTTAAAAAAAATCGATATTTAATTTTTGCGTCGATGTTTCGTAAAAAAAAAATTATACCTCCGTGTTCTACGATAGAAAGTCCATCCGATTCCACTGCGATATCGAGTATAAGTTGAACGGACGCGTAACGATGGCAATTTAAAAAACGCGGTTTTACGGGACGAAACGGAACGCATAAGCGATCGCATCTCCGGAAGACCATGCTTCACTCGGAAAGTAGCATTACAGGTTTAAATTTAACAGAAATTAAGGGGGTTTAATTAATTTCTCCCGAACTAATTGATATTTCGAAAAATAAACCATCCTATCTTTTAAGTTGGATCAAACTGCAAGTGGTTTGTAAATTATTTTAAAATCGGTTAAGTAGTTTAGGAGTCCATCGCAGACAAACAATGTGACACGTAATTTATGCATATTAAGATTAATAATATTGTCACGAAAACTGAATTAAAGACACGGATAGTTAGAAACAATTGCTTTTATTAGCAACAAGCAACTCCCTGGAGAACAGAATGAAGAACTGAGCCGAACTTTTATACCTCTGCAGAACATTCGAGAATCATCTCACTCGAATGGTAAAGAATGTTCTAGAATCATATCAATTTTAGAGAAATAATAGGAACAATTTTAAATTACAATTCCAACCTTTGGTTAAAATCCGTTGGCCGGGAATCGAACCAGGGACCTAACAATTTACAGTCCGATGCTCCGCCAATCGAGCCATGGTGAATTACTATAGTCTTTCTTTTTGAGGCAATATTACAATATAATGATGTTTATGAATGGGTACTGGACAAATACCGGAACGTTAGGGTTATAGCCGAAAAACTAGAATACTAAACAAAAGAGTTAGTTCGTGTCCAGAAGTTGTTATTTGGCTTATGAAGCTATCCCCAGAAGGGTATAAAAGCAATTATACTATACATCATTGCAAGTAAGAGAGAACGTAAATGTATAAATACGATGTTTGTTGCTATTGCAGGGATTTACAGCTTTAATTAAAGATGTCTCTGAATAAAAAGATGTAATATTTTTATTGATTGGATATTTTAATTAATTTTTTTTGAAATAATAGGAAGTTTTGAAATTCCACAAACATTTTTTTAAAACCAGAATAATTTCTGAAAAGAAAGACAACAGATTATTACATGAAGAATTTAAAATTTTCTTTTAAATTTCATAAAAAAAATCTTTACATATTTGTGCGTAATGTTCAATTTAGTTTCATATGCCTTTATTTTGTAGCAACATAAGATCTCCATATAAGCTTGTCGCCGGCACCTGAGCTGATATATATTATTTGCTGATATAGATAATTTAACATAAATGGATTTTTTATTTTCGTTAAACTTATAATGAACTTTTTACAATGAACTTCAATCATTTAAAAATTAGCAGGCAGTTTAATTAAATTTATAGCTAAAGCTGAAATGTGTTTTATAATGCATAAAAATTAAGGCTTTTATACTAACGAATTATCTATTCTTCTACCAGACAAAGTATTTTCTCTAAGGTTTAAGCGTATCCTCTTATGTAGGAGCCTTTAGAACCAGAACATAAGTTCCTGGAAAACAAATTGAATTTGGATAATATCGGAAATTAGAATTTGCTTTCGATGTGTAATAGTATAAGAAAGTAATAGTAAAGAACACTATAAGAAAAACAGACAGTGAGTATGCAGTTAAAGACTAAGGAGAAAAATAACCACCACAGTATTTTATGCATTTGCATTCATAAATATCAATTAAACCGACTTTCTCATAATTAACATTTATCAAATTATTTTTTATTTGACTTTTATAACTGCGTCCTCATTTTTCGCCTCATGATTATAAGTAAGAACAGAACATAAGTATGTGGGATTTTTTATACTTTTTTTTCTTACTTCATATTATTATTCCAAATAGTTTTACAAAGTGAAAAATCTTTGTAAACGGTTTTATCTCAATATCATTCTATAAGTTTATACATTTGACACTTTTTCGTTTGCCGGACGCTAGCGAAAAAGCGCCAAATGATGTAGAATTCAGCCAAATTTTTCAATTTTTCATTATCACCCAGTTAACAGAAAAGTAACTTAAATTTTGCACATAGCGATTTTTTTACTGTAATTATTTTGGTATTTAAATAAAATACCCACAACAGGCCCGCCAAACTGTTAAGTGAGGAGAATGGTTACAGATAAGAAGGTATGAGACGACTTTCTGTACTGTGGTCCAAAACCTTATAGCTGTACATTTTTTGGAGCAGGCACTGTCAAAGATGACTTTATAAGATTTCTATATATTCTCATTTAAGTGATAATAGAGCCTATTACATTTACAGCAAACACTGCTGCAATCTTAAAGAGAAACATTACAATGACATTGTGTGCTGATTTACACAATATGGTTGTAATGTATAATGGATATCCTGCTTATTTCTACTGTAAAATTCAGCAATGCTTAAGCATCATATTCTGGAACAAATGGATCGATCAGGATTGGTTTTGATTGCTTGATCTGTCGTGATTTTTTGGGGGGTCATATGAGTTTAGGTCAGTTTAGTTATATTAACGTTCCTTTGTAAACAATACTGGTAATTGTGAACCATGGTCAGATGACGAGGACGAAACTTGAGCTGGTATCTCTTTCCCACCCTGCACCACACCAGTGATAGAACGTTTGACATGGCGGATTCAATGCACAACAGAACCACTTACATGATGCTTCTTCGATGGAATGGGGTGTCGAACCTGAAGCCTTACGGCTCACTTGCTGAACTTCACCACCAGTCCACGGCGGCTATTCGGATCATATGAGAGCAAATGCTTAGGCCAATTTCTTCTAAATCGTTCGAAATGTTGAAAATACCCTACAATGCATGAGCGGCCTGAGCGAATGGTACTTACATATATATTATACCATCCAAATTTATCGCCAAATTTGAAATCGTATCCAATGAGTTGCTAAACAGCCAATTATGGTAATGTTGTAATACGTTGATCTATATCGCCAAATTTAAATCTGTCGCCAATGAGTTACTAAACCATTGGCGATCGTTGGCGAAGACGGTATAATACGTAAGTACGGAGCAAAGACCTATGGACAAATATTATATATAACAGCATTCTAGCCTTTTGTTAATTCAATTTCCATGATTGAAATTCTTTTTTCACAAATGCATTTTATTGTCTCATTGCTTATCTTCAATTTAAGTTTTTATTTTTTGTTCGATATGGTGAAAAAAGCATTTTCGTTTCTTATTTATGAATTGCGTTTGTAGCTTAAATTTTTCCCAAGATTCTAATACTGACACTAAATCAATAAATAGCTACTTCCGAGTATTATAGTAACAAATAATAAGCATAAGATGCTATCAAAAAATTCTCAGAAGCATTTGAAGTGGAAGTAAATAATTGGCATCTCAGTAATATCATAAAAGCATTTCAAAAGATTATTTCATACTAAAACACCCCCGTTCACTTCTGTACTAACTTCTTCGTTTACTAGCTTCTTCCACTCTTTAAACAAATATATTTTTCATCTCAATTATTTATTCAAACCTAGAGCAGGTCGCTGTACTATAACCTTATTAAGAATGCATTCTTCAATAAAACTCTTTGCTCCCACTGGGAGAAATACCACAATTTTCTATTTAACGATAGAATTCATTCTTCAAAGTTGTTTACAACAACAGGGAAGATTCAGTAATTCTTGAAGAGGCTCAGTTTTACAACAATGCTAATGAATGCGAACCAAGAAGTTAACAGACCACGAAAAGAACCAGATTCTTTTCCGGGTCTCCATTGAATTTCTAGTGAATTTATTACAGCTGTTTGAGTTGTTGAAGTCGGTAAAAAGAAAAATTCTTTTGAAATTGGATTGTTACATCTACGCTTGATATAAAATAACAGGGTTGTTCTAGAACAGTTATTTTTATAGACTATATTTTTGTATTTGATTCGGAATTTACAGAGGATATTTTGAAACTTTGGGGGCGACGAAAAGTTTTTCTTCTCCCATCACTTTTTTCAAAATAAACTTTCCGTGTTTTGTGTTGACATTGAATTCACTCTAGCAAGATATATTTTAATGCTATTGTTTTCATTGAGCTCGATAAAAAAAGGTTTAATTCAATACATTCAAAAAAAGGTTTAAATTCGTTTCATTCTAAAAAAAAGTTTAAATTCGTTTCATTCTAAAAAAAAGTTTAAATTCGATTCTTTCAAAAGGAGGTTTAAATTTGATATATTCTAAAAGAGGTATAAATTCGATACAATCACAAAGGACGATTCTTTTTACTTTCTAGCAAATGATACGATGATAATGTAAAAATATTAAAAACCACGCTACATCTGAAAAAATAATTAAATCCAAAATTTCAGATATACATCAATTTAGAAAAAAGCTATTCAAATGAAAATTATAATGTTTGTTCGTACACATAATGTTACGAATTTATAATTTTTCTTTCCAGAGCAGTTAGTTAACAGTATAGAAAGGAAGATAATTTTATAAATATCGCTAACGAATGCTGCATTGATGCCAGGCTAAAGATTCCCAACAAACTCGGCAACAAACTTAGTGATGTGGCTTCAAAAATTAAGGATCATGAATATTAAAGATTTTTCGACGCTACATATATTAGGAGAGAAGATGAAATATCCTTCTAGAAACTTCTTTGTCAGTAACTGCGATTTTTAAAGTCCCAAAACCAAAATCAGTAGTAGATGTTCAGCCGCGAAATGCGAGTCGATAAAATTGAGCTCAGACGAATAGATGAATGAAATATCTTTGGAGAGTTGATTTCTAGCAAATTCTCTATGAATACCAGGTGTTGAGATTATTTAGTATGATTTGCTTCTTGTGTGTTGTTGGTATTTGAAAGTGCTTTTATGTGTTAAGTGTCCGTTATTAAGCCTATTTGACTTATCACTGTACTCTCACAAAATAAAACAGTTGTTTCCCATTACAATATAAATGAAATATTTTAAAAAGCTATATATGAAAACTGGTCTTATAAAAAGATTTATATATATAAAAAAATAGATTAAATTCATCAATAAAATGCTTGTCTATAACATGTATGTGAAACCGTTTATTCAAAGTGTTCATGATATAAGATAACCCTATTGAGTGCTGTAAAGTTACTCTATATGAGGAAAGAAACTAAAACCGAGAAATAAATATAATTGACATATAAAACAACAAAATTAAAGCTAAGTTAGCGTTTAGAAACAGATAAAAGCATTTATCTTCAGAAATGTTGAACTTTTTACATCAGATATATGTTTCCAGTTTTAAGATTTTCACTGGAAAACAGACAATTTTTCTTTCCTTCTATAATAGCCTGAATAATTAACTGCTGAATACTTTTCAGCAACTGAATACACAAATGAACACTACCTACAAGGTAAAAAAGAACAATTTTTAAATATTTACCAATACTCTGTCTATTTACATCTTCAACTTAAATGTCTCAACTCGTCCATAATTGCCTCTTTTGGTGCAAAGCAAATTTAGATTAAGTACTCAGTGATTCCTTGCTTATAAAATATTTACTACCTCTGACGTGCCTGATTTTTAAATAATTTAACTTATATTTAAGGATTAATAAAGAAGAATGTTATTTTTTAAATAAATTTTTTCACTTTAGTGATAATTGCTTCTATTTTTCAAAAAGTGAAAATGATGCCTCTAACATAGAGGCGTTACAGCATTATGTAGCTGCAAGATATTTTTCAAAATTGATTGAAATTACTAAATATTATAAAATATCGTTCAATTCTATAAGATATTACGAATATAAAATAATGTTATACAAATCTTATTCATAGTATTACTATGGAGTAGGGGTAGTTGTGAAGGGTTGCATTAGATCAATAATTTCAGGATTAATCATATTATAGCATAAATATTTATGCTGATACACGAGGAAAACAAAATGCTACTTAATACCAGATTTTCTCTGACAATCTCTCATATTTGGCATCATGCCATGCTTTAGTGAATATATTGACTGTTACAATTATTCTGAAACTTTGGACGTCCAATAAATCCTTTATTGCTGCTCTAGTTGCAAGTTTAAATCCAAATCTGCTATATGTACGTATAAATGCAAGAACTTGGAAATAAATGTATATTTAAGAAAGTGGGCTGTATATGAAGCTAGTATTTGAAAGTGTCGAACTGCTTTTATAATCAAACATTCATGTTGACATTTTAGTTTACATTTATTCTATATTCATATATAAATTGAAACCTAAATAAATTTAATATTTGAAGATGAAACATTTTATTAAAAAATAATTTGGAAATAAAATAAAACAGTTCTGATGAGACAGATCTATGGAGAATTATATTTAAAATCCCGCAGTTAATGGTTTCTAATTTTGATGATTGTGTGTATTGAATGTAGGAAATAGACAATGATTTTGTGTATCACATGATATTCTTATCTTTCCGATATTTTAAAAAAATATAGAATATATAGTAATAATTTATATTAATTATAGTTATTTACTTATTTTCATACGTGATGTTAATATTTTTATTACTAGAATATATATTTTCTCGATATGATTTTGAAAATTTACATTCTCTTTTGTTTTGTTTTTTTACTGTATAGGAAAATATATTTTCCTATACAGTAAAAAAATATTTTCCTATACAGTAAAAAGAAAAATATATGTTATGTATTTTTAGAAACTATTGTCATAATCAAAAATTTGAAAAATTGAATTTTTAGAAATCTCTATATTTTAGATCATTCTAATTTCAATTTTTTTTCGAGTTTTGTTTTACAGAAGAGTGAATACGATAATTAAAAATATTAAGATTAATTAAGTGGTTCATTTTTTATTAATTAAAAACTATCTTTTCCGCCAAACATCTTCATTTCCCCACCGCCACCAATTCAGTAATACTTCGGTTTTTCGACCATGCTAATGAGATTAGGCTTATCATGTTTTCGACCGATTATTTCAAACCATTCTCTTTATTTTCTTAGAGTTGGATTTAAAATTAAACATTGTTAATTAATCGATTTTTCTTATTCACTTTGAAGGGCTTTTGAATTAAAATAACACAAATCAAAGAAATTAAAAACTTCTAATCTGTATTGCATTACTTACACTGGAGTAGAAAATTTATGCATTTGCTTTGCTCCAACCGGTGTTGAAAATTCACACATACGGTGTGATAACATTTTACATTGCAATCAGACCATCTGTTCTCACGCATACACATCAAAATTTCCACGCTTATGAGCTCTCACGGGTATAAGCTAGTAGTTGTATGAAGTTGTCTCAGATTTTGGTTTTAATTATTTGAAAATAAAATGATTGTCATGTAATGCAATTATGATTTTATTCACTCTTCAACAAAATACAAAATTCTCATACGTTGTACTCCGAATAAATCTGAGCACTTAACGGCGCCCAAACAGGGATTGCAGAACAGAAAAATTGCAGAAAGATTGTTTCCTCTTGTTTCCAGGAGTATAGTCCCCATGCAGAAATAACTTGCTAAGTTATAAAATAACGATAATAATTCGAAAACTCTCTAAATTTTAAAATAAAATTCTCTTTTATTTCGGATTTTTGAATATAAAAAAATAAAAATACTCTAAATCAATGGTAAATATATTTAATTCGATTTTTATGTATTTATTTGTTTTTTAATTAATTTTATCTTTATTTTAATAAAATCTAATAAAATTTTTGATATAGCAATAGATGTAAACACTCACTAAAATTGTTAAAGGCTTAAGAAGATACACTTTAGTTCATTTTAGTTGAAAACTGTATTTACCAATTAATATTGCACGTTCTGTATCTTGGAAAATCAGCTATCTATTACAATCCTAAATAAATTAATCTCAATTTCATTTCATTTCGTTTTTATTAAAGTCAACAGAGAATATTAAGCTTAAATAGTGAAAGATTTCTCTTTACAAGATATAACAATCATCACATAGTTAATCAATAATCACGACTATCTTTGAAAACTCGTGGAATTTTTACTTTTTTCCTGTTTTAAATCACCGAGATAAGGTAACGAAAGAATGAGTCGAAAGATTTAAAATCTAAACAAATTTCGAAGAAATTTTATTGAATTCACCTTTGTGAAGTTTTTGGTAAATAATATAAAATCAGCAGAGGTATCATGATTTTATTTTAAAAACTGTTTTAACTACATCGGATCTGTATTATATGTATTATTTATTTTATAACAGTGCTCCACATTATTTTAACTTTCTACTTTGCTATTTACTTATTGACCCACGTGAACCTGAAATAATGATTTTCTATTGATGATTATAGAAGTAAAATTAGCAAGTTCAAAATTTTAAAAAGTAAGAGAAAATTATTTTATAAAATGAAACACTTGATAGAATTTATAAATAATTAAATCAGCGATAAGATGCTAACAGTATGGATATCAGTTGAGACTAACTGTACTAAAATACTATAAGAATCAATAAGAGAATTTTTCCTTTTTCACACACACACACACACACACACACACACACACACACACACACACACCCACACACACACACACACACACACACACACACACACTTTTAGACTGTATCTGCAAGAATTGAAATTAAGCAAAATCAAAAATAAGTTATAACTAAATCTAAATAAATCAAAATAAATCTAAGTAAATTAATCATAAATGAATTGTAAAAGCAAGTTTCCATTTTGTAAAATCTATTATGATCAAAAGAATTTCTATTCTTATTTTTATATTATTGATAGTAATACGAAAATATCAAAACCGGTGAAACAAATTGTGATATTCGTTATCATTCATCCGGGTATTCGCCATTACGGTAAATCCATCTCCTTCTCATTGCGCTCTTCGAAAATTCAAATCGCCTTTCGGAAGAATGATCATCACCGACGGACACAAAAGCCCGCACACTTTTCATACCCGTAACGACAGAATCATCGCCGGTGCGCCAGCTTAGGCATTATTTTCGGGCCACTTCCCCAGTCGCCGTCCTCGTTTGTCGTATTTGCGGGCTCGGTGGCGTCTCCCTGCACAATGTATCCCGCTGTCAGGTTGACATTAACCCGACAAATACGATGTGACAAGGCACCCTTCATAAAAATTGATTTTGTGTCAGCGACCGGGGAAGCTGCACATCTCCTAATGGATATTCATATTTCGCGGGAGCGCACTTCGCCCAATCGTCCTCCCCCCCCC
>JAOUZG010007048.1:0-19583 GCA_026289955.1 Argiope argentata | reverse complement strand
TTTTTTCTGGTCTGTTTATAATTTATTTTGGAAATAACAATTAAAATATCATTAATTGTTATTTACGGTCAGTTATTCTTTAACGGTTGTTACAAAATGTACTTTAACTGTTTTAAAAATTTGTAGAATAGTGTGAAATCATGTTAAAAATAATCAAAGTTAGAAGTTGGAAACACTTTTCAAGCTCTAACTACTAAGCAAATGCAACATTTCAACTTTTAATATAAAAGTTGTGTGTCTTAATACGATTCTAATTCGATTTATTTTTCCATCTTCAGTAGTAAAGATTTTATGGGTAAAAGAAAATTTCAACTACCAGAATTTACATTCTGCTAATTTATTCGAGACTGTTCTTCGCCTTAGTGTATATCACAGTCAGTTAAAATCCTGTCAGGATTATTCTTGATCTTGGGATATATATATATACACATGGCGCTATCTTCATAAGCCAAATGACAACTATGATACTGATATATACTTTTAGTTTATGCACTTACAGGAGGCAAAGTAACCCAAACTTAAAAATATCTAAAAGAGGATAAAAAAAATAATACTTTGAAATCTGCTCTCTCAAATTTCATATCATGTGAGAACATTATTATTTTTAAGGCATTGTCTGTCTTAATTAATTTAAATCATTAACCAATTGAAACAGGTTTTTAACTCTCAAGTGACTGTCAGTATATGCCTGCTTGAATATCTCGAGAATCGGATACATGGCAGGCATTCGTGCCAAGTTGTAACTTTTGTTGGTGATAAGTCGCCAAATGTGACCATCACCTTTTCCATTTTCTAACAACCCTAAAAGTGGAAAATTGATGCCCCAAAAGAGTTAAATCGCCAATTTTCTGCCCATTTAATTTGTGGGTTCAAAAACCTCAAACTAATAAAACACTGTGCTCAAATAATACAAATATGTTAACACACACAAAAAAGTAACAAACTGCCATTATTTAAAACTTTTGAACTATAAATTAAATTTCTATTTTTAAATTCTTTTATCTAGAAATCGCCAAATGTGACAAACTTTCACATTACTTTATAATGACACTAAAAGCGAAAAATTGATACCCAAAAAGTGATAAATCGCCAATTTGCAGCCCACACATTTTGAGGTTTCAGAATCTTCAAACCAAAATATCATGTTCTCGCATTATATAAAAAAAGAAACCAATGAGAAGAAGACGATGTATGAAACTTGAGTGACAAAAAATCTGCCTTAATCCAAAATTGGTCTAAAACCATCTCTTAACTTTTGATCTGAAGGAAAAGCTTTCGTCTCCTAACAATTATTCAATCGTATGCGCACTGGTCGTTCATGAGGTACACATAAAATCACCCCCTTTATTGGTTGTTGATTCCTTTCTTACTTTGTTTTTTATTTTTTTCTTTGCTAATAGCGCTCATAAAGTGAAAAAAAAAACTAAACAAAGAACATGAAACTTTCAAAATAGAAAAGCACAGAAACTAAAAAAGTTAAAACGAAATCTTTGATCGTAAATTATTATTTACGATCAAAGCTCGAACATTATTATTTTTCAAACATTATTATTTCTCAATGATCGAACATTATTACATTATTTTGTCATAATTCATCTTAATAAATGTACGTCTTTAACCAACTTAAATCGGTTTGAAAATATCATGAGACCTCTCTCTCTCAAGTCAATCTTTTAAAAATGCAATTGCTGTTAAAGAAGCATACGCAATATTTAAAATGTAACTGCTGTCAAAGAAGCATACGCAATAATAAAGTAATACTGGTAAAAGCAGGTCAACCTTTTAAAAACGCATCTGCTATAAAAACAGCATACATAATAATAATGCAATATCAGTAAAAGCAGGTAAACTATTTTTGGTCCATAAATTTCAGAGACATCAAAACCTTCCTACCAAAACAACATCATGTTTTCACGTGATAAAAAAATGAAAATACACTCTTAAAAAGATTTCATAGTTGTTACAAATCTACAGGTCTTATGACGAAATCTCCATTATGTAAAATTATTACAACAAAATTATAATGTTTCTTGCTATTCAATGATTCAATATACATTGTTGAAGTAAAATAAACATCAAATATCGTGCCTGAGTTATTCAACTGAAACAAAACATGATCTGTATTATCGGCAAATTAGCTGATCGCCAAAGGCGGCTAGGGAGAAAAGTATTAAAATTAGACATAAAATTATCCAATGATATCACTCTATTCTTTGTTAAAAAAGAAATAAGTTTACATAAAGAGATACTGAACAAAAACTAGGTGATAAATTCTGATAGCATGTGACATTGAAAACTTGGCGATAAAATTGGCGATGAAGTATAGGAGCTACTTACAAAGAAAAGATAAAATAAAGGCACGGACAAGACATTGTTTATCTTCGTTTTTCGTTCTTTTAAATATTGAAGTTTAAATGAAAGGGGACATTTTGATCATTTATTCTTCTGCGAAGATGAATTGTTACTGAATTCTGAAAATTGCTGTAAATATTTTTGTTTTCTCATAAGTAGTGATATTTCTTGTTGACTTTTATGTTACAGTTTGTTTTATTATTGCGAATAGAAAAGAGCCGTAATAAATAACTATATTCCTATTGTTTATTACTGCCTTTACTTTCTACGATTTATCAAACTTTTTGGGCAAAATAATATATAAGAGGTAAAACATAGAAAATGACGTACTTTATTTTGTTTGCTTACTAATTATAATGAAATATGAAATGTAAAGAATAGTTTTCTTTAGTAATGGTGGAAATTGTAAAATTTTTACTATTTCTAGCAGACAAATTTTGTCGCAAAAAACTCTAGTAATTCTTTATTTTTATTATTAACTATCACGTGTTACAGCTCCTTTATTTAATGCATTGATCCCCGCAGAATTTTATAAAAATTTCTCGAAGAAGGACTTTCAGTTTTGAGACATTATTTTGTAAGGTTATATAAATGTAATTATTATTTTATAACTTCAATAAAATGTGACTTTCTCAAATACGAAGTACAATATTCTAATTGTAAAAAAATGTGAATTCTAACTTTCCATGAATCTTCACGCTTTAGATCTTTCTGAGTTCGAAAATTACATTTTTTGCATTATGTCTGTATGTTTGCTTGTCTGCGCCATATATAATTTAAAAGTGCTTTGAGCTTGGAAGATAAAATCTGGTACATGGATCTTACACCAAATTGTTCAAATTTTTAGGAAAATTCCTTCTGAGGGAAGCTGTATACCCAGCTTTATATAATAATTAACGTTTAAGACATACACTGAAGTGACAAAAGTCATGGGATAGCAATATGCAAATATACAGATGGCAGTAGTATCGCAGCGAAAAAGTATAAATGCGCAGCTCGTTTTCAAGAGCTTTCATTTGTGTTCAAGTTATTCATGTGAACAGGTTTTTCGTGATTTATGGCTGCACGACGAGAATTAACAGACTTTGAACGTGGAATGTTAGTTGGAGCTAGACGCATGGATCATTCTATTGCGGATATCTTTAGTGAATTCAACATTCCGAGATCCACAGTATCAAGAGTGTGCCGAGAGTATGAAATTTCAGGCATCCCATCCCATCATGGACAGCGCAGTGGACGACCACTTGCACTTGACGACCGAGACCACCGACGTCTGTGTAGAATGGTCAATGTTAATAGATACGCAACACTTCGTCAAATAACTGCAGGAATCAATGTGGGACGTACGAGGGACGTGTCCGATAGGACTGTGCGGTGAAATTTGTCTTCCTTGGGCTATGACAGCAGAAGACCGACTCGAGTGCTTTTACTGACAACACGACATCATCTGCAGGGACTCTCCTGGGCTCGTGAGCATATCGACTGGTCCTTAGACCAGTGGAAAACCGTGGCGTGGTCAGATGAGTCACGATTTCAGTTGTTACGAGCTGATGGTAGAGTTCGAGTGTGGCGCAGACCCCACGAAGCCATGGACCCAAACTGTCAGCAAGGCACTGTTCAAGCTGGTGGTGGCTGCATAATGGTGTGGGCTGATTTTACATGGCATGGGCTCAGTCCTCTGGGGCAACTGAACCGATCATTGACTGGAAATGGTTATGTTCAGCTGCTTGCAGATCGCTTGCAGACATTCATGGACTTTACGTACTCACGCAACGATGGGATTTTTATGGATGACGATACGCCATGTCATCGGGCCAGAACTGTTCGCGATTGGTTTGAAGATCAATCCGGACAATTCCAGCTCATGATCTGGTCACCTAGATCGACCGATATGAATCCCATCGAGCATTTATGGGACATCATCGAAAGGTCCGTTCATGCCCAAACTCCTGCACCATCCACACTTTCACAATTATGGACGTCTATACAGACAGCATGGCTCAATATTCCTGCAGAGGACTTCCAAAGACTTGTGGACTCCATGACACTTCGAGTTGTTGCACTTCGCCGGACAAAAGGAGGACCGACACGATATTAACAGTCATCCCATGACTTTTGTCACTTCAGTGTACATTAACGCTTATAATGTAGTAAGTAGTAGTAGTATAATAGTAATATAGCTATAAGATAATTAGCTATATTACTATTATACTACTACTACTTACTACTAGAATATGCATTAACGTGATAATTACACAACAAAGATAGCTAAATTGATAATATTCGGTATTTGGTTTTGAAATTTATAGAGAAGACTCCAATCAAATTTTAAATCAAATGCAACTAAGGGTTAATTATTTGTAAAGTTATATGCTCAGAAGCATTTAAACGCGATAAATTTATAAAAAACACCATGGTTTAAAAATATCAAATTTGGTAATCGATTTCACGACTAAAAGTGTTGTTCTATATTAAAAGTTGATATTAGTCAGTTAAAAAACATCAGTCTATAACACAAATCCGGTATTATGGTACCTATTGCTAACAGCCTGAATTAATCGTCAAAAAATCGCCAAGGGTCGAACGATAAATCAATGATAATTTCACGCCAAAGATTAAAATTTTTGAACTATTGTGCATCATTGTCAAGAAAGGCATTCCCTGCCTCATCCAAGGTCCATCATTTTTATAAGGGGTGGGATGGGGAACAACACCTTTATTAGAGATTATCCGAGGAATTTGGGGAAATCACACTAGTTTTTAACGCAGTATTAACATTTTTTTGATGTCCGATTACCAGTGTCGGTCCCTGCATTAATGGAATAATTTTACTATCAGTAATATGTTTCTTTCGAATAATATTTCCAAGTAAAAAAGCAGCAATATGCAGAAATATAAAGCTGTCACGTCAGCAACTTTTAATTGTAAAAAAGTGTGAACGAGAATAAGAGTGTCATTGTCAGCCAGACAGATTTCATGCCAACGGATTTTGGTGAAAATTTGCTAAAAATCAACAAATTTATTGTTAAAAATATGAACTTAATTTCATTTATCTAGCTCAAACCATCTTTGAGTTATGATTCTCACAACCTTACAAACATAATTCCGAGAGCATGTTTTTTTTAAAAAAATTCAGAATGGAGATTCCACAAAATCTAGCTCGCGAATTTTTGTTTATGCAAAATTCCTATGGAAAAAAAAAATTGCATTTAAATTAACAAGTGCTTAGAATAAAATATATGATTAAAATACAAATTTTATGATTTCTGATAATCATGAATTTGAAAGACGTTGCTTTGCATTTAAACTTATAAACATAAACATATCCATACAGTATCAAAACAATGTATGAATTATTGTAAACATACACAATTCGTACCATAATAGGATTAAAATAACACTTCGGCGACGTATAAAAATTATCCCCAATCCCACATTTTCAAAATATGTTTAGTAATTCGTTTTCTGCATACCTCAGCTATTTTTAATAATGTATTCCTTAATAAATCATCAATATACTTACTGTTGCACATTTAAATATTCATTCTTGCTCTTACATTTAAATTAAGAATTTATCTATAAAATATCTACACAGCGAAGTCTTTATTCGTGATGATGATAAATAGCCCGGAGCTATTTCCGTGGAATTAAAATTTCAGAAGAAAGCCAAAACTAAATTGCATGAAAGTGGGACTACATTTGACACTTCGATGCTTTTAAAGCTTTTGCGCTCGGTTTGTTTTATTTAATGGCTTTTAAATGACATTTTATTTTAAAAGCCGAAAGAAACGAAAAGCGTTTGATAAAAAGAGAAACACAAATTCCGAGGGATTCAATTAGTCCGTACTTTTGCAGTAAAGGGCAATAACTCTAGTAAAAGATTCGGGTTTATTTGCATGAAGAATAGTTTTAAAAGAATATAGAATTGTTGATAAAATCAAGTAAAATCGAGACTACTTCAAATTGTAACGTGATGATTATTTTTTTGTGTCCTTTTAAACAAACAACTTTTTAGGTATACAAAATAAACTTCATAAAAATAAGTAAAAATAGTTTAATTTCAAATTAATTGATTTTTATATTGAGTTTCAAACAAATATCATTTTGATTTCTAAAAGATAGGTATAAAATAGAAAGTGTTATGGAAGCATTCGAAGTAAGCAGATTATATAATAAAATACTTCTGCATAAATTGCTTTGAGGTAAAAAACAACAACAATGGATTACTGATAACGCTGTGTTTATACATTAAATAGCATTGACAAATCCAAATTTTAACTATTCAAAGCTTTGATAAGTTACATGGCAATAAATACCATATTAATGCGGTATTACATCACTTTAATTGGCACTAAATCATATACTAACAAGACACTATATCACTTGAATTGGCATTAAATCACATTCTAACACGACATTACCCCACTTGAATTGGCCCTAAATCACATACTAACACGGCATTACATCACTTGAATTGGTACTAAATCTCGCACTAACTACAAAGATTCTCCATTAATGTTTGTAGCTTAAAGAGTGCACAGTTACTTATCCAGCCAGTACTTTTCTAAGTTTTCCGATTCCTTAGATGAACAGATGATTTTTTACTAGATTTTTTGCTGGTACTTTTGCCCAGTATCTCTTCAGAAATTCAGACATAAATACAGTTTAAGAACGATGAAAACGGCAGTTAATTTCAATATCAGTGTTGGAATCAAGTTTGACAATTTTTACGGCATTTTGTAGATTATATGACTTGAGCTTGTTTCTTACCTTCCACAATCTGAGCTATTGTAAAGACGTGAGGGATTAATCTTTGCCAACCCCTCGGAAGGATCGTATTATCTTTGACCACCAGATGGCACGATGCCGAGTGGAATGGGGGGGGGAGATTAGCTACGAAGAAGAGAGTCGGTGGACGAAGAAGGAGAAGTTTGTTCGAGTCGCCAGGATGATCTGTTGACTGTTTAATTATAAACTCTTTAGTTATGATTGTGTAGTTATAGGTTAGTCATTATATAATGAGGATGATGACCAACGATGTTGAATCTTTAATTGTACCTCCAAATCTAATTTTACTTGTAATGCATGCGAGATATAGGAGTTTAAAGAACTATGCATTTAAAACTAAAACTATGTGCCTTAGTTAAAAAGAATATAGAGAACCAAAGTTTCATAGAAGAAATAAATAAGAAACAAATCATTAAAGCACTGATTTTGTTTGAACAAACTAATCCAATTTTCTTAAGTCCTAAGCAAAAACTCACTTTAAAAAGTCGAATCGTTGGAAGATATTCTCAAAACTTACCAGTGCAATGTTGTTTTCTGCTGTAAATTGAGCCAAATCAGCGCTCGGTTCGTAATCTACAATTTTAGTAGCAGTTTTAGCAATCTCTTCATTGGCAATCATAAATCCGACTCCAAGGTCATAGGCATTGTAGATTACTGAACAGGCTTCGTCCATTATACTGATGAGAATTCCTGACATAGTAACCTAGCCAAATAGAGCTTTCTTAATTTTTTCAAATTAATACTTTGCATTTTCATAATTAATGCATTATTATTTTTAACTGTCAAAAAAGAGAAAATGATGAAATGAGAAAGAAAAAAATATTATAAGAAAAGGCAAGAAAAATCAGCTAAATAATATTATATCTTAAATATATTCAATAATAAAGTGAATATGGTAATTCAAATATTAAGTATTTAAGATAGGGTAATAGTTAATTTAGTTGATTTATATTAATATCTTGTGAAGAAATGACATAATTATGTTGGGATGAATAATTTAGTTTTGAAATGACGTCACTTGACGAAACCTATACCTGAGGAAAAAGTCTCTGTTTAAAATTTTCATATTTTCCAATGTGAGGAGCACTGATTTTAGACTTCAGATTCGACGTGCATAAAATACACATGCACTGCGGATCATTTAATGGAGATAAGTTTCAATCCTGTAATCTTCCGTTCATAAAACCAAAATTTTACCACCAGGTCACAGTATAAACTTCCCTTAACTTCGTCAACCATAGCGAACAAGGTCATATACATTTTTATATAGTTGTGGTATTCATTTCAACCAAAAGGTAACGTTGGTTCAAAATAAGCCGGTTCAAATAAGAGGTTGTGGAAAGTCTTATCATACTTTATACAGGCGGTTTAATAATTCATTTCTAAATAGATAGACTGGTGTGTATTTTATTTGAATAAATACTTAAAAAAGGATTGTATTTTACGTTGTTTAAGTCAACAAAGGAATTATTGAAAAAATTACTATCTAAATTTTTATATACAATTTCTTGTTCCTCCCAGTCATATTTAGTGAAATACCTTTAATTCGCTAAAAATTTCGAATAATAATGGTTTTCCTTACTTTTGTGCAACTAAATTTGATTATAAATATGACTATATATCAAATTTAAAATACCATTTCATAGTTCATTTCATCTATCGCTTCGAAGAAAATCCACTAATCAACAAATAAAACTTCTTCCGAAAAACAAAGCAACCAATTTAATGTTTGAAAATTGTGACTTCGAAAACTTGGTAGTTTCAATAGGTTAACTTTTGTTGAAGAACAGAAGATTTAAACAAATATTAAAATGAAATGTGTTATGAATCTTTCAATGTATCATGTTAGAACATAATTTCTTGAACGGTCAAGCACCACGTGCTCGTGCAAGTTGAATTATATTATTTATTCGTCTTAATTGTTTCATTGAATGAGTCGCTTTAGTATTGCAAACAATCCAAAAAAACATTGTCTCGCATTTATTGTTTTTAAAAAATATCGCATTTCCTGTTTATTTCATTTCAAATCATCAAGTGCTGAAAATGGCATTTTTCTCGGTTTCATTTGCTGCCGTCATTAACTTAATTTTTTAAATCAGAGCTATTGTAAATGTAATGGCAATGCGATATTAAAAAAATGATTTTTGAGATGCTCGTGCAGAGAATAAAATTTCAATTTTTCAGATGAATTTTTTGTTGACGGCAAAAACTCATTCCCCAAACAACATCATGTTCTGGCATGATAAAAAAACATTAGTGAGTTGTGAATATTTCGCTAAATATGGCTAATAAGACCGGGGAATTCGTAATTTTTTACAGTGGTATATTCTCTTCTCTCTATTTCCTGACCGTTTAGTCATTGGCCTTTACTTTATAAAGAGACATTTAATATAGAAAAATTAAGCTTATCCATCTGGAATACTCGTATAAATTCGACTTTATACGATTAACGGAACTGGAAAAATGTGCAAAAATGGAGTCTTTAAAATTTGTTTTGCAGCAGAACACTCTGTTGACTTAACAGTTTAAAATTCTGTCATCACAATATTTAAAGCACTTTTGAAACTAGAAACATTGTCTCAAAACGTTTAATTACTGAACCACGTTTAGAGTGAGTACAGTGTTAAAAGTGTTCAAGCATTAAAATTATAAAGTCAGACCGGCATTTTAAAATAACTAATGTAAAAATGTTTCAAATAAAACAAAATCCTGATTAGTCGTCTAGGATGCAAATAGAAATGCACCCAAAAGGTTAATTAAATAAATTGTAGATCTCAGCAACAATGTTGCAGAAGAATCAGTTACATTGTTTGCTTTAATTTGGGAAGACATACATACCCACAGCAGTCGGAGAAGCCTGATACAACTCATGGACACCAGGGCGTAAATAAATTCGAAAGGATAATTTGTCCGGAAGGCGGATATAATCACAATGTCAAATAAAGCCTGCGCCACGGCAACAGTGGTCACGAAGAAGTCGATTTTGTTTCCATGACTGTGAAAGTATTGTCGACATCCCATTCCTATTAGCTATAAAATTAAAAAGAAGTTTAATTCATTTAGATAAACGCGCTTTCATTGAAAAGTTGATCCTTTAATTTTATGAGCTCTAACTAAGACTTTAACAATGTATTTGATATTCTTTTCTCAAAGATTTGATAGTTAGAGGTCATAATATTTATAAAACAAGCTCTCCGAAGGTAATATGGCCAGTGCTATTAATATGCCCCTTTGGCAGCTTCAGGGTCAATTTTGTACTCGTATGAAACAGGAAGAGTTGTAAAACCGAAATTTATTAGAATAATTTCTATAAGTAGTGCTCATGTTTTCCCACATAAAAATTTGGGACTTTAAGGGAGGTTGTAAATGCTAAAAGTTGTAATACTTTTTATTTTTAATGTCCCACTTATGAGTGTTTTGTACTTTGTATTACAGCGAAGACAATGAATGTGCGTATTTGAAGAAATGAATGTTTGTATTTTCTTTTGTTGACGGATTGAAATTAAAATTTATTACAAAATTACTGAAACAAAATCTTTTCATTTTCGAGTTGCATTTCTATTGTTAAAAGCCTGTAAAGTTGCTTCCTAGCATGGTTAGTTTTATAACCGGAAAGATCAATCAACTCTGAGAGTGCTGAATGGGTGCCGCGTCAGTGATCTCAGATCTTGGCAACAAATTTTGCGGTCATTTGGCGACTTGGCAACGTCTACGATAAAATAGATAATGTTGGAAACTTCGAGAATTTTAATGATATATCCAGTAGGAACTGAACTATACTTCATTGGCATCGAAGGTTCTGGTCCCACCCCCCGGGAACTATAAAAAGATGGCATTCTCATGCTGCAGTAAAGTGGAGTCGGGTAGTACAGAAGATAACGAAGCAAATTTGGAATAGTTCAACGTTGTGTGGAGTTCAACCTAGTTGTCTGCCGAGATTTGTAGTTTATTGTGAAAGCAGTATCTAGTTATGTGTGGAGTAGTCAGTTGTGTGATAGTGAGTAGACAGTTGGATACAGCTAAAGCGAGAAGACAGTAGGGAATTTCAGCCGTTTGGAGAGACCGTAGAGCGAAGTTCCGAAGCTTCCCACTCCTGCTGAATTCTGTCTGGATACTTTGTATACTGTGGTCGATTCTTACTTGTGAACTATTGTCTGTTGCAGTAAGTTGCTGTGTGATCTTCTTGGCTGTATATATTTGTCGTTTGTGTATTCGTCATCTATGTGTTAGTATCTTTATGTCAAATAAACATTGTTGCTGTTTTCTACTGAGGCTTACTGATTGGCTTCTTACCATACACCCACTACAAGCAAATTCGGGGATTTTACGGACTTATTAGTAGTTGAAATGGAAGATTCGTAACAATAAGTAACCGACAGTACAAACCGTCAGAAGATTAACATATTTTGCAGAAAATTTGACATATCTATGTTTTAGATGCTAACTGTCTTTAAAAATTCTTGTTTCTCTTTTCACATTTTGTATGTTATTGTATTTATTTGCACTGTATTATTTACCACTTTGAAAAAAGTATACATTGGGTTGGTAAGAAAGTAATTTCGGTTTGCACCAGTAGTTAGCGTTATGTTTGTTTCATAATTCTTTTGTCAATAATAGATTTTTTTCTTTTGAGATTTAGCAGTCGATACCTTTAGGTCGCTATAGAAACCAATTTCGTGTAATTTTGCTTACAACTGATAATCTCCGGTCATTTTTAACATGGAGTACAAAAATAAGCATTTTAGACACATTTTAATTTTTTATTTTCATGAAGTCAAGAAAGCGGCTGAAGCTCACAAAGAGATATGTGAAGTTTATGGTGTTGATTGTTTAATAGAATGCACTTGTCAGAATTGTTTAAAAAAATTTCGTAAGATGACCAACGAAAAGATGACCAACATCCTCGTCGGTTCTTCTGAAGTTGATGATGACAAAGTGAAAGCGATGATTGAATCGAATCGTCACATAACCGTGCGAGAGATTGCAAAACAGTTAAATATATCACAAACAACAATTGAAAATCATACAAGACGTCATGGATTTCTTAAAAAAATCGATATTTGGGTTCCGCACGAATTGAAAGAAATTCACCAAACACAATGAATCAATGTTTGTGATACGCATTTCAAACGTAATGCAATCGATCCTTTTTTTGAATTGAATTATCACTGGCGAAGAAAAAGGGATCTACAATAAGGTTAATCAAAAAAGATCATGGCCCAAGCATGATGAACAAACCCTATCAAAAGCTGAGCTGCATCAAAAAAGATCAAGCTGTCAATCTGGTGGGATTACAAACGTATCGTCTATTTTGAGCTGCTTCAAAACAACCGAACGATCAGCTCAGATGTTTACTGACAACAACTTGTGAAATTGGAGGAAGCAATCAAAGAAAAAACGCTAGAATTGGCAAATTGCAAAGGAATCCCCCCCCCCCCAACAATCCGAGGCCTCACACATCTTTAGCAACACGTACGAAACTATTGGAGCTTGGTTGGGAAGTGATGTCGCTTCCCCCTTACAGCCCCAACCATGCACCATTGGATTGTTATTTATTCCGACGTTTACAAAACTTCTTAAATGGTAAAAATTTCAGTAATAACTATTACCTAAAATCGCAATTAGTTGAGTTTTTTACTGTTAAGGACCCTAAATTCTGTGAGCGCGGGTTCATGAAATTACCAGAAAGATGGCAAAAGGTCATAGAACAGAATGTAAGATATTTGACTGATGGAAGTTCATTTTTTGTATAGAAAATTTGAGTTTTATTTCACACTAAAAATTCGAAATCACTTCCTTGCCAACCCAATATATTCCTACACTGGATTCCATTCTTAATTTTGCAGTTGTCTGAATGTGTTTGAAGGAAAACACTATGCCGAGTATCAATCGGCCCATTCAAATCGGTTTTAAATTATCGTAATCACATATAGATATAGCACATTTCGTTTTTGTAACTTAGTATAGAATAGGGAGAACCATTAAAACACTTTGATAATTACATTAATTTATCTCTTTAAATGTTGTAAACAAATCGGCAAAAAGAATAAGAATCGTAATCCTCTTTATGCCAAGCGATGCTATTAGCATGCATACATAACATTTTCGCTTACATGTTGTTGTTGTTACTTATGGCACTTGCCATGGCCAAGCCCCACTGATACATCAGCAGATTTTAAGTCGGAGATATATGTATCTTGTTTTACAAGTAGCGCCATCTAGGGTGAAGTGTACGACTTAGCTACACACACGCAACAAACCTTTTTAGAGGGCGGACTTCATTCATACATATTCATTCATTCATCTGCAGATCGTAATTTAGACCTGAAACAGAGAACGATCATTTCTGACCTAGTACCCCCTGTGGTATTACTCTCCACATGGAGGACTTTGCGACCACGAACAGATTTAACGAGTGGAAGCCACCACACACTCGGGGAATCTTTTAGCCGTTGAGTTTCGAACTCGTTACCTAAGGAGTACGAGTCCAACGCTCTAACAACCGGGCTATCCAAGCCAGAAATCCCCGCTTACATATTTCTACGTTAAACAGGTTTGTTTCGCTAGGTTCGAAAAAAATAAGAGTTCAGAAATCTTCTGTAAAGGACATTTTGTCGAATCTTTTGTATTTAGTTGACTCCTAATGTAAAGAGTTGACACTCATTTAATGTATTTTATGCATTTTTAATGTTTCACAACGTAATCAGTAATGCAAAATGTAAATGCTTCTTTCTTCTTATCTATTCTTTTTTTGTGCCATCATGAGTTTTCTCCAGCGGTTTCTTTATCATTTGCAAGGATCTAATGTCATTAAGAGTAGTGTGTTCCTTCGTGTTATGTGGGCTTGATCTTAAGTGACCCCATCAAGTTTTCCGTATAGCCTCTGGCTAGATCGAGCTATCGTACAATAATATTACTTTTGATATTTATTGCAATCTTTTTTAATCTTCCTGTATTTCTCAATAAAATGAGCAGAAAAATATTCTTCTATTAGAATAACTTTTGTGCAATATTTCTTCACACATAACAACAAAACAATTCAAACATTTTACTTCAAAAATATAGAGCTTAAACTTTTACTTAAACAAAAACAATTTTAATTAATATCTTGAAAAACTAAAAAAAAAATGAAATTTTTCTCGAGCTAGATTTTTTTTCAAAATTGATGCAATTTTATTCTTTATCATTGAGTCCGACTACACTTACTCCAATGAATGCGTCGTAGACATAAAACATGGTAGCCACTCCATTAAGGGCTTCGAATGCGATAAATTCTTGCTCAAATTGATCTCTGGTATGCTTATGAAACTTTTCGAGGAGGAGGCTGAAAATCTCTCCGGCAATCGGTACGATGTTCAGCAGCATCACCCAAAAAAGAATCACACCGAGTTTCTTGCTGGAGTAGTGACCCAGACACCATTTACGGAATCCTGTCAGCTCCATCTGTAAGCTCTTGAGGTAGACATTTACAGTGCTCTCTCTATCCCCAATGCGTAGCTTGTGCAAAAGATTTTTCATGACTTTTTTCTGGAAAAAGGGAAAAGAAAGTTATCAGCCGTCGTTTAACCCCTTAATGATAATAATCAAGGATATCGAATTGTCGATTCACAAACGATTTAATAGGAAGGTAATAAAGTTGCTATTGTTCGATACAAAAATTACACATATTCCATAAACAAGTATTCCATGGATTCCTGATTGGAGATCTATGATCATTGACGACGTATTTACAGATGGGTGATAAAATAATACGATCACCTATGAAAGAAGATAAAAGCTTTATTAATAGTGGGTTGGACCACCCTTTGACTGTATTACAGACTGTATGCTTCGAGGGATGGACTCATAGAGGGCATGAACAACGTCTATTGGGATATGACGCCATTCTTCGTGGAGAGCGGTCCCTAAAGTCGAAATCGTAGATGGTGGAGGGAATCAAGCACGGAGTTTTGACTCCAGATAGTCCCATAAATGTTCAAAAATGCTCAAATCAGGTGACTGAGGGGGCAGAGCAAGATGACCTACTTCCCCCTCGTGCTCTGCAAACCATTCTTGCACGATTTTAGCAGTGTGGATAGGAGCATTGTCGTCTTGATATACTGGGCATTCTCCAGGAAATACAGTCTGGACAGATGGATGAACCTGATCCCCCAGGACACCGATATAGTGGGCAGCTGTAACCTTCCCATGCAGAGTAACTAGCGGACCAACACCACGCCAAGATATCACACCCCGTACCATAAGGGAACCACTCCGTGTTTCACAGTCGGCAAGATGCATTCAAGAGCAAATGCTTCTTTGGGCGTTCTCCACACATAAACATGTCCGGTGGTCTGGAAAAAGGCGAACGGGGATTCATCAGACCATATGACTTTCTGCTTTTGTTGTGGGGTCCAGTGTCTGTGTGTTTTACACCATTGACGTAGTTGTAAAGCATGACGTGCTGTTACCAATGGTTTGCGAATTGCAACTCTTCCATACATGTTCGAAGCATGTTGTTCCCTTTGGACGGTTCTTGCTGATATAGGGTTCTGAAGGTGACTATTCATTTCAGATGTTATCTGGGATAACGAATGCTTGGTCTTTCGGGTCACCATGCGGGTTAAGACTCTTTTATCCCTCTCGGTAAACTATTTTTTTTGTCAACTTTTGTGCTTGGTAGACGACAGATTCCCGAATTTCGTGTATGCTGTCATAGCGTCTGATACAGTACTTCTTGCACGTCACAAATAATTGAATATTTCCGTCACTAAAAATACAGCGCACCGCATTCCAATAATCATGCCTTTCTCGAACTCTGATAGGTCCTTCATTATTGCGTTTTTCAAAACTTGCGATAGACGCACGCAACACCTATAGCACCTGTTGAATGACTGATAACTTACCTTTCAAATCCGCTAGGTGGCAGACTGCAGTGCAAACTGACATGCGCGTTGCGCGCCTTTGAAATGGGCAATGCCTTTTCCATGAACGTTCGTATTATTTTGTCACCCATCTGTATGTGTCATGAGCTATACTATGAATTGAAAAAAATGTTCAAAATCGGTTCAGTGGCTATAGCTGAGGAACTTGGTCGCTGTTTTTTCCATATAGAATTTACAAAAAAATAGGTTTTTTTTAAAGTTTTATTTAAAAAAAATAAAGAAGAAATATTGAAAGCTACAGTTGATAATATTATCGGGCCATATTTTCATACGAAGTAAAAATTAATGAAGTAGGATCTATGGTTGGGAGATGAATATTGATAGAATTGATAATGATCAATTAATTATGAATGGTTTAAACAGCAATTTTTGATTTAAACCATTTTATGGAGATTAATCATAGTCCACGATTTTTGACGGTCATTTAAAAGTTATTCAACAACTTTCTACCATTGAAATTTATTTTGAAGCAGCACAAATGCTCGTCGGTTTTCCTTATTATTTTAGAATAAGTAGCAGTAAGCACAATAGGAAGTTCCATGACAATTAGAATAGACAGAAACGAGTGGTCGGTCTTTATTGAATCATATAATTGAGTCGAGTTGCTGAAAAATAGCAATAAAACTTTGAACAATTTCATTTTTAATGAAGAATTTTATTACTTTCAATATCGACATGAAAAAAGAAAATGAGTAAGAGTCCCGTAAACGAGTAAACAATGAGTAACAGGATTAGAATATATTTCAGACTCTTATTGTTTTCTTTAATAATTAAATGTATTACTAAGAATGAGTACAAATAATATTCTTTGAGTGAAATCCATATTGTTTTTGAGAAAGATCCTGCGGGAGATGTCTCCCCAAAAATTTCTCGCCGACTCCCTAATTGATTGCCCCAGAGAATGTCTTGAGTGGCACTGACGAGAATAGGTTATTTTTACTGAATCTATCGTGTGATCCTTGGTGAGCTATTTGGTGACTAATTCTTGGTATGGATTTAACAATATCGAAAAAGAGAATCTGGGCTTTAGAAGTGATTTTTTACAAGATATTGAAACTATTTAGTACATTACTTCAAGAGTAGTCATAAAATCAGATTCTGAATTTTTTTATACGTAAGTCATTGCTCTTAAGGACTTCCGCGTTTACATATTTCCGAATTTAAAAACCGATTGATGATCAACCTTTTATCAGATTTGGCTCAAATTTTGATACGTATCTACATTGCAGGCGTTAAATCTATATATTGAGTTTAATTTAACTAACTCTTTTTCTATAGTTATAATATTATTATTGTTAAACCAGACAAACTGACTTTCTCTGACCGGATTTTCCTCAAAATTTCACAGAAACCTTCAAATTTCTTATAAAGATGGTGACCGAATTTGACCCATCTTGCTGAAAACGGTTTTGAGTTATCGTTTCTACAGACAGATAAAAATTATCCAAAAATATCGCATTCGAATTCGGGGAAGTTTAAAATGTGCAGATATATCAAAACCTAGTTAAATATAGAATTTTGACTATTGTAAAACTTTCTATATCTATACATAATATAAAATGGTCTCTTAAAAGCGTCTGTATGTTGGAATCCTAAAAATCGAGAAATAGCTGACTGATATTGGAGATATTTATACCATTTTGTAGAGCATTTATTGGGGAAGGTTTTAGCTTATTAAAATCAAGTCAATATAAAATGAAGAGTTTCATAATTGCGATTTTAATTTATCCGCTCATGCGCGAAAGCAGCAACTGCACATG
Organism: Argiope argentata; assembly: GCA_026289955.1. Lineage (NCBI taxonomy): Eukaryota > Metazoa > Arthropoda > Arachnida > Araneae > Araneidae > Argiope > Argiope argentata. The sequence continues at coordinate 1,759 of JAOUZG010007048.1, read as the reverse complement.
TGCAAATAGTAAGAGCTGTGGTATGCGTATGCGATACATTTCGCCTGTATTTTGTCTACGGACATATCACATTTTTACCTTTTTAACGTCTAAATATTTTTGAATGTGTGCTATAAAGATGTTTTTGTAGCTATTTTTGATACTTTCTAAACATATTTTTGTTTGTTTGATTTTGTATGATATGGCCATGTCATATCGGGTGGAGTCTAGATTTAAATTTAAAGCTAATTTTTCTTCTTGGATGCTATGCCACGGGCAACGCCGTGCGGGTACTGCAAGTACTGCATATACAAGGAAGTAAAAAGGTACGTACCGTGCGTCGAGTAATTTTACTAATTTTCAGAAAATTTCGAGTCACATCTTCAGCCATGACATACCTGCAATAAAATAGAGCTGCAATTTCAGACTTCAATGTCAAATTCTTACATGGAATTTTATAAGTGTTTCAAGAACAGCATGAATATGCATCGGGAAAAATACTTACTTTTGAAGCACTTTATAAAAACATGGCATGAATGCAAACAGTTTTGAATAAGAAAATAAAATGAAATTCTCGGATATTTTTTTAATGAAATTCCAAAATATTATTTTAGAGCTGCATGCATCTGCATTTCCAAACATTCACATTTCGTGATATATATTTTTAAATAAACAAAAAATATGAGTTAGAATTAATTTGCTTTTCCATTGTTTTGAAAAATATTTTGTTTGTATTGTTACAAGCGGGCGAGCGCCGTGGAAAGGTGCCAAAGTTGGCGACGTTTGACGAGGGTTTGGCGCCAGCCGGGTTGATTTGGCGTCTGGTAGCCGATGGATCTTACGTGAAGTGGCGCGTTGCTTAGCTTGCTTTTGGGCTATATAAGGGACGAGTGCCGTAGGAGTTAGTTGAGAGTTTCCTCTCGGAAGAGAAGCGTCTCGCTGGACTAGAGGATTAGTGAGCTGTGTGTACGTTTGCTGTTAACGCTGTGTTATTGAGCTCGCTACGATTTACTGTTTGATGTGCTATACGATATATGTTTATCAGTCTGTGTTTATTGTGCGTAAGGCTTGTATTTATGCTGTAAGTGACTGTTGACTGCTGGATTGTTTTTATCTGAAGTTTTACTTTCTCGCGTCATCCTGTAAATAGCTGTAAATAAATTTGATTGTGCTGTCCTCAAATAAAGCCCCTTCAAACCGATTCCGCTACGCTAAAAAAACGTAACAATATCTAATGTCTGCTTATAGTCAGACTGCTCTATCAAAAGTTATATATTATTATAGACTAACTATATCTTTTAAATTTAATTTTTTTATATGCAGGTAAGAAAGAAAGAAACACATAAACTTCTACGCAGTAGTTTTTATATTAATTTCATAAGTAGTTTTAACATCTATCCTAATTGTTCTAAGGAATCTGGATAAAAAACACTTTTGGTATATTTGTGACAGCATCTGTTATGTTTAAGCAAAAAGTTTCTTTCGTTCTTTCCTCTAGAATATGATTATTGTCAGACTGAAAATGGTCATTATTGAAAATGGGAGTTTCTAGATCCAGATATTTTATTACATGTTATTTAATCTAGATTTAGATCGTTTTAAATCTTTCAAATTTTAAGAGATTTAAATTTAAAAATTAACAATATCAAGAGAAGACAATTTACAGATCCGAACTTTAATCCGGATCCGGACAATTTATAGATAAGTTTTATCCCGGATACTTATGTTTCTTTCTTTTAAAAAATAAAAGTGTACTGCTTGGAATCATATTTTTCATAAT
>JAOUZG010007044.1:0-30356 GCA_026289955.1 Argiope argentata | reverse complement strand
ATTTAAGTGATTTTTTTTAATTTCCTACTTTAAAAGAATTGTGAATGAAACCACCAGAATATTCAAAATAGAAAGCTTTACTCAACGGTTAACTTTCGGGGACGTGCCTTTTTGACAGCATTCAATCGGTGCAGTGCTTTTACAGATGGTTTTCTATTTTTAGTGTATGATAAATGCGGGTATCAAGACATGCCTGACTGCTCCTAGTGTTGTCTTTTTATAGTTCTTTTCCTTCTTCAATAAGTTTCTTGTCAACTCAGTTTCGACAATCTTTTAATAACACCGGAACTTGAATTCACGAAATATTAATCTCTAATGTGTCTATTCAAGTCCGCAGAACATCTCACGCCAGACACCAATAGAATGCATACGGCGATTTAAGTTTTTTCCATTTACATTGGAGACCCAGAAGGCCTGATGCTATGGTCTTGGCTTCGAAACCGAGGGATTTCAAGTTGGAGACCCGATTCCATAGAAATGCTCTCGAGTAAGTGGATCAGGTGCGCGTTAAATCCATCAGGATCAAATGTCCCTTCATTGGTGAGGGATGGAAGATGAGTGAGGTTGTGACGTCCTTGTTATCTGACCGCGGTTCAAAGTTACGATGTCCGTCTTGGTCTATTTTGATCTTTGGTTTATTTTTATTTCAGAAACGCTAAAAAGCCATCAGAACAGAAGTAAATGAATAATTTTATGAAAAGACCAGAAGAATTCTTTATTCCAGCTAATCAATTGTGCTTGCCTTAAAATTGTTTACTTGGTTTTATTTGCCATCCTAAAACAACCAGATGTGTACTTCTACATTTTATTGATTACCAATTTTATCATTGTTTATCACGATATTATTATTTGTCCTTCTTCAATAAAACGCACTCAAAAAATAATGAAAAGATTTTTTTTAAAAATTATTATCACGTTATTTAGTACCCAGTTCACTTATAGATTTCAAGATTTTTAAAAAAATATTCGCATGCGATCGTTGAATTCTAAAGGTGAAAGCATATTTAATAAAAAAATCAACAATTCATTTGATTTGTCTTAATGAAATGCTTTTTTTTCATCGTTTTACGTTTTAAATAAAAGCTTATCAAAAATACGAATGATATATTATAATTTAATATCGTATTATTCAAAAAATCAAAAACTGTGATATATATTATTCGCTGAATATATTCAATTTAATAATAATAAAAAATTCTGAATAAAATATTTCATTTTCTTTACCAAGAATAAAGCGAAGATTTTTTAAGCAAAAAGATCTTCCAGATCTGTCCTTTAAAATGGATAGTTAATTGATAAAAAAACTACCATTTTAATTCCAGCGAACAAATTGTTTATGCTATAATTTTTTTCTAATTTATTAATATACTTTGGAATAAAGGTTTCTGGGATTGCATAGTACAAATATAAAATGTTAGAGCAAACTAAATTTCAATAAATGAAAATAATACAAATGATAGCTTTTAAAAAAATTCGTACTTATCAATCATATTCAATTGGTTTAATGCTCTGGTAAGTGTAATTTTAAATAAAAATGCACAAAATTTTGAGCTGACTCTATTACGTTAATTGCATATTTAATAATTAAGTTGATGGCTCCTTTTTTATTTAAAAAATATTGAAAAATTATAATCTAATTATATAGAAAGTATGAATTCTGGCATCTTACATGTTAATAAACAAACAAACGAGTCATTTTGAAATATAAATGTAAAATATTCTTTCAAAACTATGAAAAATCATGCCTATTAAAATAACAGTGCTGCACAAAATATTCTCATGAAATCTAGCTCATCTTTTAAATGACTCTTTCCGATGCCCAGTGTTACCATATGGGCGGCTTTTTTTTCCCAGAGACGACTCTCGTATCAACCAACTAATGTACAAATTCTTATTATCAAGCTAATAAATTGTTTTATAACTCGCTTTCTCTCTAAATTATATTCTTCACAGTTCCCAAAATAAGTAAAATTTTTGTAGTGAAATAGGTGACATTTCTTAATCAATTTTACAACTTCTATGTAAAGCTGTTTTCAATTTTTTTTAACAGTTAGTAAGAACTCAACAACAAAGAGTTTGCTTTAGCATACTCGAAAGCTCATCGACTGTCAGTTCTATAAGTTCAACACCCTGCGTCTTGGCACGTCTTCCTCATGATATAGGGGTTCGGGTTCGATTCCCGGTTAGAGCATGGTTGGTCTTCTGTGTTCTGTTTAGTAGGAGTGTGATTGTCACCCTCGTAAAAAGGGGCTGAGCAAGTTAATGTGATTAGTGTGTAACAAAAATCTTACTTTTGGCCCTAGTTACCCTTCAAACAATATACGTTTCTTTCGGTTTAAATCCACTGTTACATCAGCGGGCTTGTCCATGGTAAGTGCCATTAATAACAACAGCAGAACGTAAATTCAACAACTGACGCATGCAAGTAATAGAGGACATTAGGAATCTTTGGTAACTCAATTATGGAAAGAAAAAGATACCACTGTTAACTTTGTTTTTCATAGAGAATCAACTGATTTTAATCCATTTATAGAAAGTTTTCCAGAAACAAATTCAAAATAGAAAATTTAATAACCAGTCACTATTAAGAAAAGGAATTTCAAAAATTGCAAAATACATTTTACAGTTATGCCTGCAAATGTTTTCCGTCATCCTTTATTCGTGTGTCCGCCATCCGGCTCACAAAAGAATACCTGAAAGCAAAAGCAAAGGGAAAATACTACTTTGAAATTTATAAAATAATGGATTTGAACTTGATTACATTTCCTAATATTGTTAAATCTGCGAAAAAAGCAAAAATTAGATTACTCAGAGAATATCATAATAAAAAACATCGAAACTGTGAAGATCGTCTAGTAACTTCTTTCTCATCCTATTTAATCATCCATCCCTGTATTAATGATTATGTTATTAATTTCCAATTCTTATTGCTTTAACATTGAGAATTATTTCCATTATGTGAACAATTTTGGGAAACTTTAAAGATTTCGTTTCTCTAAATCATATGTTGTTAAATGAATAATACTCGAAATGGGGAAAAAATAAAGTAAAAAATATTTTAATTTCTTCTAAAGAGAAATATTAATACATATTTTAATGATATTTCTCTAAAAAAAGAGTGTTTCTGGCTATTTAATCTAAAAAAAATGTTCTTTTTCTTCAAACGAATTTCACAATCTTAGTCAGTACTGTATGTCAATAGTTAAATGCTGTTCAAAATAGAAAAGAATAACAGAAATATAAAAAAAGTTCGATTGCTTTTATGCGTACACTATGCATAAAATATATTTGCAACTCTCATTTGAGGAAGAAAGGATTTCATGTGTCCCGAAATAAATGAAATACAAAACAGCAGAGCTTTAAAACATCTGCTTGGAAAGATTAGAAAATAACACGAATTATACATCCTTCCAATGAACTACTTTGTTTATTTTTTATTTTTATTGATACATTTCGCTTTGAAGAGCAGATGTGAAATTCGCGCTTAGAGCTTTTGTACATTTCGCGCCAGATCTGGTTATGATATCGTCTGTCAGAGTGCATCATTATGCAACAGGTGGTAACAGAATGTCCACGAAAGGAGTCGATAATTTTAGTATTTTTCATTAACCATATGGTTATTCAAATTTATCGCGATGCGGCATTTATTGCGTATGAATTCCCTCTATTTGTATTAACAGTAGACGAACTTTGTCGTTAAAAAACTTTATGGAAATGCGGTTTAACCACTTCGCATATAATGACGTGTCTGACACGCGCATCGAATTACTGAATTTTTATTTTCAAGTCTGCAATCAAGCCACAGAATTAAGTATCTAAATACGAAAGAATCAATATGAAATGATTTAGTATTCCAAATGCTCCATGAAATTTTTTAAAAATCAAATTAACAATAAATTACCAAAATGGTATGAGTTATCTAATTGGAAAGTTAAATAAATTTCTATGTCAAGTGGTTAATCCAGCACATAAATGTTTTTGGTAGTATTTTTTTCTTTGAAAATCAAATTGGCAATTTCAATAGTCCCAACGTTATGGTGGTGGGTATCTCCCAATAATCTGACAACAGGTGCACATATCAAATTAAGAGCGACAAGGGGTCAGTAATGAGGAATCCTTTGCCAAAAGAATATCTAGTTTATTTTATACATGAATCGATAGTATACTTAAAGTATTAATAAGGGTGCTAATATTAGACTGATATATTGCATATTTGAAGGTCTCCAAAAAAAACCAGGTATTAAAGTTTAAGATAGTATATTATATCTAAGGTTTGATATAACGTCTCTTTATTATTATCCTTTGTTTGTATAATTCTCATTACTTTACTTAATATTTCATTTATTTGTTATTTTAAGAAAATAATGTGAATTTTAATTTCGCTATTTTAAGTTGGTTAAATAATTTTCACTTTAATTTGTTCTTTGTTTTAATAATAAAAAAGGAATTTTGAATTGTAAATGATATTTTTTGGTCTTTTTATCTAAAAATAAAGTTTTACAGAAAAAGCAACAATTGAATTCCTTTTTCACCAAACTTAAGCCAAAAGTCACATGTACGGAATTGCATTTGGTGGAATTGCTGAACTTCAGAGATAATAACGAAGTTTATAGAAAAATCGTTTTTTTTACAGGAGATTGATTGGACAAAAAGGAACCGATCTCAATTCACACTGAAAGCTTGCATTGAATGGATATTAAATGTTGCCCTATATAAAAATGTTATTGAGTGTGTTACCGCCAAACCCCTTAATTGCATTGCATTCCCTTTCTACCATAAACCTATTAACCCTTGGCATGCAGGGACTTTTCGGGTCGAGTTGACACCAAAAAATAAAATGGTCACCGAGATTCATTTCTATAATGCAAAGTGCAAATAATGTAAAACGGATTTGATTGCTGTTCATTGAGGCAGTTTGAAAGAATTCTTTGTTAATTAATTTCAAGCTATTTTTTAGTAGCATTATCTGAATATCGCAACTAAAATCTCTACTTCTAATATGGTGCGATTGGGGGTATCTGCATCGTTTTAAACCGATGTGCTATTTCAGAATAATCGCACATCGGTAATTAGCGTTAATTCTCATACTTGAGCATGAATTCTCATTGCTTGAAAGACGAAACAAGCAATGAGGATTCATGCTCAAGTTGCTTGAAAGATGAAATATTTATAAATTGTCTCGTAATAAAGTATCAAACAATTTTAGGAACGGGCAACGGATTAGCAATATAATAACTTTTATTGTTTGGTTTTATTTATGAATTTATGAAGCAATTACTCACATTAGTAAATAAGCGGAAGGTGATTAACAAAATCTTTTCTCGTATTCTTTATGAAGTCGCCCCACTAGATACCCCCGCAGTAGGTCACAAAGTCTTTGAATGGCATTGACGAATAATAGTTACGAATAATCGATTTTTGGGTTCAATTTAGCGTTTTTACTTAATCTATCTTTAATTTTTGACGATGAATTCCTGGTATACCGTTAGTAGTGACTAACAATCAAATTACTGCTTTAGCTTTTTTTTTCAACCTAGTGAGTTTATTTATATGTCCTTGGTCAGGGTCCATTTGAAGTAGAGTTTTAATTTAATTACCTTACTTAAGTTCTGTTCATAGTGTATATGAAGCTTTTTGATGGCGATGCTAACATAATATCATAATACTATTTAAAAAGTAAATTTCTGGTTCATCTTCCTTCTAAAATCCATAATTAAAGGAATTGCCATTTGAAAATGAAGATAAAGGCTTCTTTCTGTAGTATTAATATTGTATACGCATTAAAAAAAGACAACTTTAAAATTGAAATAATAAATTGAAATTAATCTCGGACAAAGTCTTTTTTATATAGAATTATATAATAATTTTCAAAATAATGTGGTTCGGTTCGTTTCATAAAAATTCTAAACAAATTTAGAAAATTTCTTCGAACGAAGACAAAAGGTTTAAACAAATTATTTCAATTTTAATTTTGTACAGAAATTCTCCTGTACATTTTATGGTTGAAACAGAATTTTTTTCTCTAATTTATATATATGCCGCCTTTGGAGATCAGCCGGTTTGCGAGTATTAATACCTGCTAAAAGGTTCAATTAAATTTTTTTATATATAACTGCGTCTCATAATAGGTTTTTCAGCAAAACATTTTAAAGCTACAAATTTCGAGTTATATAAATCACTTATACTATTATGTAGGCCTTAAGGAGTCATTATTAAACTACTAATCTCTGCCTAGTTTTTTATGAGAGCCTGTAAAATTCAGTTATAAATTAAAAAGAAAAATATGAAACTGCAATTAATATAAGACCTCTTTACTCAATACAAGCATGTCTTTAAATAAACTGAAAACTGAAAGTAGAGTTTTCCGACATTGCAGATTTATGTTCACTACAGAAATTGAAGTATTATAAATTTTCAAAATTTGTAATATCTCAAAGAATTATTCAGCAAATATTTAACGGATTCGATGAAAAATAATAGATTTGCATTGAGCTATGAACCAAATCTATTCAAGAATATCAGTCTATTTTCCTATCTCTTCGTAAGTACGAGCATGGACTGAGAAACTTAATAATAATGACTATATAAATGAAATTTGCTTCGCGATCTTGCCACCATAATTGTAAATTTAAGCCAAATTTTTCCTCCAATCAGAAGAAGTAAAAGTACATAAACTTCATACACAGTTTTATTGACTATTTACGAAAAAATAAACTAATAATTATGCAATTTTAGTGAACAAAATAATCAAGGAAATAAATGTTTGGCTGATTGGCAGTGCCATAGTAACTTTACAAGGTTAAAATGTTTATAACAAATTTAATCCATCTAGCTTTCTAAATGTTGTAGTTATCGTGGTCACTTCTACTTCGTCCAGACTGACTCAAACCCTTTCTAGGAATGAATTTCAAGCAAAATTTGATAGAAAATTACAAAAATGATATTAAGACCATATTTTATCAAATTTTTGCTAGACAATATAAAGTGTCTATTGCATGTGCATTGCACGCATAAATAGCATAAGTGGAATTAGCGTGTTTAAACAAACTAGCACGATTCTAAAAAATGTGTTTTCTCATTTCTGATGATTACTCTTTTTGTATTTTGTATACGAAAAAGTAAATTATCCAAACTTATAGCTCACACGTGGTTTAAAACCTCATGCTAATCTTGTAAGTAAATTTTCTATGCATTTGATTATCAAGTAGGATTACGTTTTAAAGTTATAAATTAAATATATAGCTAAAATGTAATTCTTCTGCTGTTCAAAAAAGACCCCGCTTACTATTAATATCCCTGAAATCTCAAAAAATATTTAGAACCTGAATTATTGAAATTTAAGCAATGCGTTAAACGGATTCTATTGTTCCACAGTAAATGCAACTATTTCCCTTGATGATGACGTGTCCGCTTCACCGCGGAAAGAGGGGTGCAGTAGCTTCTGAGGGTATGAACCCCTGAGCACCCGAGGGCAGAAGTCTGACTTCTAGCTCAAATGAAGATGAAACACACACACAAACGCTTGCACAGCCCCTTTCTACAGGGGAGCACATTCACACATCTCACACATAGCACACAGAAGAACAACCATGCCCGAACCGAGACTCGAACCCGGGACCTCCAGAACACGAGGCAGACGCGCTACCTCTGTGCCAGCAAGCCGGCTCTATTTCCCTTTTTACCAGCATATGAATTAGTTCAAAATTAATATTCTTTGTATTTTTAGGGCTTCTAATAATTATTGCAAATCATTAAATGCATTAATATTTTTTTTAATCTCGTGAGCATAGAATTAAGTTTCTTTTCATATGTAAAATATTATTTTCATTTAATTCAGTATAAAGTCTTGGGAATGCTGTTGTCAAAATAATTTTTTTTTCGATTAGATTTCCATACTTAAATCTGTTTCACATTTAAATAAGCATTAAGTAGTTACTTAATTAAAAACTTAAACATCGAAAAATAAATGAACGTTGCTCATTCTAAATGGAAATTGTTACTCGAAAAGCAAAATCGTCTGATTAGATCGAAACATTTAACTACGTTTTCATCATTCTCTAAAGCCCTTTGTTAATTTTTCGAAAAAATTATGCTAATCTGTATTTTGACGTCACGTGTGCTCACGCACTTTTGTTTCTTTCTGAGCTTCCGTTCTCAGTTTAATTTCGCCATTGTATCAGAGCAGGTGTTTGGCTTGTTTGTGTGAAATTGGAATATAGAAAGAATCGTAGCGGAGGACTTTTAAAACACGAGAAAAAAGTTTGTTTCGAAGAAGATAAAAAAAGCTTTCCAAAATTAACAACGTTAAAATTTATCTTTCAAGACACGTCGCTGAAACATGTAACAGTACTGCTGCAAATTCTTCAGAAATTCTATTTATTAAGGTAAATCGATATTTATTGCAATACTTTTTTAAAAAGTTCTCTATTACCCTAATAAGCTCTATTTTGTGATGCAAATATTTAATTTATGCATTAGGTAGCTATTCAATGATTTTGAAAAAAAATGTAGCATAAAACTTTTAACGGTTCAACATTAAAGAATGATAGTTTTAATAATATAGTAAAATGCTGTTTATATAACTTTTTGAACAGAAATAAGCTCACATGAAATGATGTATATCGAAATGTTAATAAACTTAAATATTATTTTGTCATGCTAGTAATGTAATGCATTATATAATAATTTAAGAATCTAAAAATTCTTAAGTTAGAATGTTATCATCCAGAACAATTGTTTCTAATAAATCATTTATCACAAATTAAGAAATCCGTTCCTTAAATGCTTATCTTTAAAACTTTTACATGTTACTTTTGATATAATATTTACATGCATATAAATAGACATCTAATTGAAAAAAATTTAGTCGTTTTCTGTATTTCTGATTTCCGTAAGTAGTAAAATCAGCTTGAAGGGATTCGAATTCAGTAAATTGAACCAAAAATCATATTTTTCAAATATCTACCAATGAAAATAATTATTCAAATCCTTTGAACTAAAATTAAAACTTGTTGCAAGGTATCTGCACCACATTTGTGTTCAACTTTGTTCAAATATGAAACGGTTAAGAAATCCCCCCCCGCTAGCAATTTGCCGAAGTTGCAGCTGTTACTACTATTTGAAGAAACCTAGAAAATTAAATTTAATGCGATTTTCAAAGGTGAAGTGTAGATAAAATAAATTTGGAGCCAAATGAAACAGTGGTTCCTTATCAGTATGTACTTCCACAAACAATTGGACCTCAATGACTTCTGGCAAGATCACAGCCCGTGTGCCGTAGGGATTTAGTCTCGATACCTGATTATGTCGAAGAGCGTCGTACAAGAGGGTCTGTTGCAATTTAACTCCCTCAGAGCCAAACGTCCTTTCGCTGGTGTGGTCTCAACAATGGGGATGGAGGGTGGCAGCTCAGGCTGTTACCTCATCATCTCATCGCTGTTAAAAATTACAAGTTCCGTCCCAAAATATCTCTGGTGTTGCTTTAAAACAGGATGGTAATGTAACTAAACCAAAAGAAACTTCCCCAAGCAATAGAATTCAATAATTCAAAGGTAATTAATAAAAAGTAGGAAATTTGGTGTGCACTTTAATGATTACGTTTGTAGCTCTACTATAAATATAGGTTTGACGGAATACGATTAAAAAAAACTCCCAAAATACTCTTGGTTTTCTAGTTCTGCTTTATTAATCACAATTCAAATATTAAATACCAAAAACTTTTTCAAGATCGCAACTATTGATCACCAATAGCTTACTAATATACAACAACCGAAAACCGTTTCAAATAGAAAACTCAAATAACTCTTTTTGTTAAATGAAAGTCAAAATTTTAAAATTTGGTTGGATGTTCTTCTAGCCCTATTAAGAAAATTTCAGTCATATTAGGTAATTTAATAATTCATATTTTTTTAATCTTCAGAGGAAGTACAAAATTAAATCTAAAACAGAAGTTCTTGTAAAATCTGCTTTTCTAGCGCTTTTTGCTATGTAGGTGAAATTATTATCAATAAAGTCAAATCCCACTGACATAACGTGAAAAACATACTGTTAACTAATATTTCTTTTTATGAAGGTGAAAAGGTATGTAAATGCAGAATTTTAAAATAAAAATGCAATTATTGTGTCGCATAAGTAGCATATAGATATTGTACCGATCTCTTTGAGCTACTCATGAATTTTATGGAAGTAATTATCTAATTTATGAATCGATTGCTGGTAAAACATATATAGAAAATATGTTATATTGTCATTTTGTATATTTTGAACCTAACCAGTTCATAAGGCCTAACAAAGTCGAGACCAAATACGACTTAACTTGAACTAAGGACATCTTACCGGGCGAAACCTTTAGAGGAAAATTAAAAAAAGATTAATTATAAAAAAAAACCTCGAGTGAAATTTGGTGCAGCATATTTGCACAAGAACTTCTTTTTACTTTTAATCATTTACTACTTAATTGTCATATATTCAAAACTCCGTGCGTCAGAAAACCACTGCGCAGGCGCATCGGATATTTTTTCGTACTAAGAATGCTGCAGGAAAGGGAACACGATCGAACAGAATTGATGATTACACAAATACGTTTTCATATGCACATTTTTTTGCATAATAAAGGGAATTTCTTTAATTTATGAAATCAAAAAAATTATCCCATGCAATGAATCCTGCAATTTTAATTAAGTAATGATGTAATGCAATAATAGTCATTTTATTGCAAACATTTCGAGTTTCAAGTGACACAAATCTGGCTGAAATGATTTCTCGTGACCTCACTAAATGTACATAGTGAAAAGGAGGGAAATGAGAAAATTATGTAACCTCATTTCTACTTTGTTTAATAAGATGCCTTATAAAAGGTGTTTCTGTTAAAGTTTGAAATTTATATAAACGAACATACATGACTTTTTTAAATAGAAAATGATCTTCACATTCTTAAACGTATCGTTGCCTGAAACTAGCTTTGTATGTGATTTATTATCTACAGTTGCAAATTCTTACTTTCGTATATTTGCTTAGTTCCCAAACATGCAATTTCTATCTTTTGGAGTCATGACAATTACAGTTTCATATATATTCAAGGCTTTAGTGAAAGAAATATATGAATTTGATAGGTGCCTCTATTTTGTTTAATTTTGAATATTTTCATTCGCAAAAAATTTAGCATTTAGTTCTATTTTCAAGATTTTAAAAATAAAATGTATTTGTAGTACGATGTGCAATACTTCAAAATGTCTTCTTTTAAATAAAAGTTTTAAGTAAATTAAAACTCGCTTTTAAGTAAATTAAAACTATTAAATGACTATGAAATCCAAGAATGTGATAAATTTGGAAGCATAGAAATATCGTAATACTGCCTTATAACCGTAGCATTAAAATTTACTGATTAGGTTGCGACATCTGGAAGAAGCGATCCTATATCAAATCGAGCACGGCGTCAACAATATTTTCCTTCAACAAATTAAATCACGGAAATATTGACAAAATATACTAATGCAAACATTAGAATGAAATATAAATAAGAACTGGCATGTCTATTTAGTGGATCTCTGGGATTAGAAAGCAGAATAACCCCGATTACATAAATGTAGGATATCCAACAGAACCATTTTAATTGGCCAACATCTGTCTTCATCTTGTTTAGTCAACACCCGATGATATATGAAATCCAAAGCAAGAGTTGTAAAGGTTAGATTATTTCCCAGAGGACTATTATTTTTAATTAGTTTGGCATTCCAGAACAACGCCACCTATCGATCTTTCGAAAGTCTGTCCCAATTAACTTTGAACCAGAGGCTCACTAACTTTTGTCGAGAGAGGACGTCTCTCTTCACGCGTCAGCGGCTCCCGCAAAGCTCAGCGGCTACGCGGTAATATATATTTTCAGTTATAATGTTTCCCCATCTCTAACGTCCTCCTAGAGGAAATAATCTAACTTTCTGATTATTAAATATCTCCATGTTTTTATTCTTTTTAATGTTTCCCTGTAAATATTCCCCCTTTAACTCTAAATAAATTCTTTTATTTTTTCTAAAGAAGTCTCTTCATCCTTTGTTTGTATTATTTTAATTTTGGTTTAGAAACTAACCCATAAATATTAAAAAACCCTAGACATCACGCCACTAAAATCCCGCTATCTGAAGAGTCTAATTTTTGGAAGATTTATTTGGACTTCCACATAAATATTAGTGTATAATCACAAATGACATTAAAAAAAGTTTGTCATTTTAGAAAATTCCATTCGTTATTATTACCGAAGTCAACGATCAAATATTAAATAAACGGTGTGTAATTCCTTTTTAACTGTTCCGAGTCTTTTCTGAATCAAGTAACATCATGGTCGCCTACATATGTAGAAATACACTCTCTTAACAAATATATCCACAATCAATGATACAAATCATGTTCTGATCTACCAAAATTATCAATATTAGTATGATTTTTGAATAAAAACATTGAAAACACTGTCCACCAAATTTTCGCTTATATTCTTAAGGAGTTATCTAACCTCCCCCCCCCCTTATAAAATTGTTTCAGAATCACAGGTACCGAGATATTCATTTTCTCTCCCATACGTGTGAATTGTGTGATTTGAAGTGAAGAATACTGATAATTGTATATCAAATGAATGACATTCTCAAAGAATAATTTCGATATATGGATGATTGACGTAAATTTAGCATTTTTACTAAATATAACTTCAGATTTTGTTCTCATTGTCAGAGATTAGGAGAAAAAATTGAAAAAGTAAACTCACTGAATTTTCCTTGTTTATCCTACTTACTGATGAAGAATAGCTGTAATGTCAAATATTGTTGTTGTGCCAAATTGGGGAAAAATTCTAGTACAAAATTGTATTAATTGCTGAGATGAGAATTGCATAAATCGAAAATGTATTTTCGGCTTATTTACCCGATCGATTAAAACTGAAGTTGAGCATATAACCATAAATGTAATCAGAAGTTCCCGTGCCATATTTCATTTAAACCACTGCGGTTTTTTTTGTTATTGAATTCATATGTACGCGAAAATATGGACTGATAGAAAGTCAATCTGTAGTCTTATTTGGAGAGTACGTTGATACAAATCAGTTTTAGTAAAAAAATGCTAGCTGGAATTTAAAATAAATGATTTTTTTATAAAATTGTATATTTTTACGTTTCGTAATTGTGTTCATTTCAACTTTGAACAGTTAGATAAAACTCTTCTCTGAATAGATTTCTCTCAAAATTGGATTAGTTTGCAAATTTGGCCAGAAATCTTACATCGAATTTCATTCTCACAATTCAAAGCTTTTCATTTATCATATTCAGTCGTCTGTCGACAGACATTATTCAAAAAATATTTTTCGCAATTGGTGAAGCTTGAAATCTGGAAAATTTTCAATCTGATGTCCACATTTTTCTCTGATAATGCTTTTTTTGTATACTACGAAAAAAAGTAAATGAAGATAATTTTGAAAAAAATAATAATAATTTTATTATTACTTTTTTGTACTGTTTTTCAACTTAGCAATTCGGAGAATTTAAATTAGAGAAATTTGAAGATTTTTAATTTCTTCAGTCTCTGTAACTGACTTTAAAATAGAGAGCATTTAAAATTTACTATTATATTACAATACATAATTGTAAATAAAATGTTTACAAGATAAGTTTCACATGAATTTTTAAAATAAAAAATATTTATAAAAACTATGAAAAAAATAATTGGAATAATTTAGACTTAATCTAATATGTTGAGAGAAACCAAATGTCCGAACAAAATCAGAAAACTACATGCTGAAGAGATGAGACCTTAGGCTGTGATTAAGACGTTTGCATGCCAAATATGAATTTCATAAAGGGTACGCGAAACGAAAGATATTTAGTGATTCTTGATTATTTTTTACCACTATAGAAAGTGGAATTTAAAAAAAGTTGTTAGAATCAAAATTTGAGTTGTTTCCTGTCGATATCTATTCAATGAATGATCATTACTTAATCCCGGTATTTTTAAACTGTCCATTAATTTAACCTTTAAAAATCCAATAGCTCGTTATTTCGATTTTTCAGCTCAAATGCTAGAGTACATTATTACCATGCATACATGTGTGAAGGGTCCGAAAGGTCTTTAGAACTTCCAAACCCACGTATGATCCCCTATATTTTCATGTAAGCATAACTCATTTAAATTTTAAAGATATAGTCAGACATTTTTTATACATTCGTAATAGAAATAAAAGGCAAACTTATAAAAACAATTGTATTTTGAAAATCTTATAAAATAAAAATATGTATGTTTTTGTATATTACATGGTCTATTTTCTAGCAAGCTATTTTTTCCATCCTAATTTGAACATTTTTGTTTTTGCAATGCTTACTTATCTCGAATAGCTTGGCAAAGTAAGATTATGTTGCTCTTTATACAAGACTTCGTGTATTACAATTATACAATGCCACTATTAGAAATATTAGAAAAATTCCGAAAAGCATTTCATTGAGCAAATTTTATATACTCAAATTTAGATGAACAATTGACTGAAATAAGAATTTGTAATGCAAATCCTTCAGCCAGTGTATTAGGAAAGACTTTATCGCAAAAAATCAAAGCATAATACTAATAATTTATTCCAAATTCAATTTTGCAGTAGCATATTTTAGAAATTAATTAAATTGGTTTAAAACAATCAAGCTGGAATAGAACCCTCTGTGAATAATTTTTTTCGATTTAAATATTTTTTTAATTGAACACCAATAGTTGAGATTTTTCAAAACAATTTAGATCGCCGGCACATAACCGATTATTGTCAAAAATCTTTTTCATTCAATAATTATTCTTCAAACAGTTCTTGGGAAATCGCGTAACTAATACCATCCTAATTTATTCGCATTGCATATTACACAGCTACAAAAAAAATGTTGGGCATCGCAATGTTGATTTATTTGAAGGGCTTTATAGTGTCGTTATCTAATGCCAAATCGTTTCACTGAACATAGCCTTAGAGAAAAGCGAAAGATGATGTGTGAGCTAATTTGTAGAAGCGCTAATAAAACTAAAGCGTGATTCATTTATCAGAAGTGATAGCAATAATGTTTAGGATATTTTTATAGAATCTTTTAAGCAAAACTCGTAAGTTAAAGAAAATTTGGCAATTAATCTATTTGAATACCCCCCCTTTTTTTAGAATTTTTTTGTAATTTCTGCTATATATCTGTGCCACTGTAATGACATTATTGAAATGCTATAATTGAATGTCCTTTTGCAGAAAGAGGAATCGGCACAAGCCGATATTATTGGGAAAAAAAGGCGAAGTACAAGCCAACTTAGAGCCCGAAGAAATGGTTGACTCAGTTGATTTGCAATAGGATGAACCCACTGCGGAGGCCGCAGAAATCGATGACATAGCTGACGCGCCTCAGAATCAGTCAGCCCCACCTGTCCAAGCCCCACAGCAGGTCCAACAAGCACCACTGATGCCGCCAGCACCATTCGTAAATCCATTAGTAACGAGACCGCAGATCGATCAAGCATTTTAAAAACAAAGAGGCCAATTTCCTCACTGAGAGTGGAAGATGAATATTGGAACATAATTAACGCCATAATAAGTGACCTGAGCTCTCTCTGGAATGAAGTGACGAAGAATCAGGCAGTACCGAAAATACCTATGACATTATTTAAGCGTGTTGTGGGGCAATTCCTAGGCGAGAAAAAATATCCAGACTTCTTAATCCAGAGAGGGCTTGACACTTCTGACTGGCCGGAGCTCAGCGACGAGAATTTTGAGTTAATGAAAATCATTTTTGATCACACTTGAAGACAGGATGCTTTTGAGAAGAGGATAACAGTTATGGATAAAGATATTAAATTCGTCGTGGGACTAATGGTAAATTAGCTATTCAATTTAGTTAAAACTTCAGTGCCGCCTTCCAAAGATAAAAAAATGAATGTATTTTACAAAAAAATTCGGTATCATAAACAAATGACAGTGGTGGAACTATTAAATATTTACATGCAATACAATCCATAAAATTTTATCTTTTCTTTGAAAATATCATCAGAACATTAAATGCCTTGTGAGGCTCAAATAAGCAGCGTTAAGAGCTGACATCCTTTTCCTGAAAAGAAAGAAAAGAAAAGAAAAATTTTGGAAAATTTCGTCTTCTAGTTTAATCAAATTGTTGTTTCTTTGCTAATTGCTTCCTGTAAATGAAATCTGCTGGCTAAGAAAGAAAAATTTGGACAGTTTTCTCCTCGACGAATAGAACTGCCGCCGAAAAACAAACATTTACTGCGCATCATATTTTTATGTTCAAGAAAAATAAGACTTTTGGACAGTTTTCTATTCGTGGAGATTAAAAGTATTGCTGTTTGTTTTATATCGCAAACAACCATTGCTATGACAAGAAAAAAAATAGTTTCTCCTCTGGGAATCGACCAAATTAATTGAATTGAATTAATCCTAAGGGATGTTTCTTTTACTTAAAGCATCTACCTGAAACTAATTTTTTGATACCTCAAAAAAATTATTGCCAGCTTCGAACTCATATTGTCGAACTCTTCTGCTCTCCTGTATTCTTGATGTTAATGAACAAGAAAGCCAGTCTAAATGAAAATCTGACATTTTAATTTCTGATCTGGAATTAAAAGAAAAAAAAAACAATCGTTTTTCTGCATTCAATTGACATGAAACTACGCTATGTTCATGTGGAAAAACACTAAACAGTAACGGAACAATTCCGCCCTGTCCTAATGCAATTGAACTATATTAGAATGTGATTCATGCTGCTGAAGAAATAACGATAAATAATCCATTTGATTAGTTTTCATTCATACCTCATCGATATAAAAAGCCGCCATGCTTGTTTTTACTTACAATCATAGAATCCTGCTGTCTTGGACTGAAATCAAGCGATTATTTATTTCCCATTACTTCATTGATATTAATGCTGCTGATAAAAAGATATTAACTCTTTGCAAAATACACAGAAAATTCTTCCTTCAATCGAAATCGCTTCACATAAATGATACCTCTCCTGAAAGTATAGTTCAACTCGGTCAGATTTTAAATATTTTTTTTAATTTTTTTTTTGTAATTGTCTGGTGTTATATTTCTTCAACGAATTTTTCTTTTTGCATCAAAGAATTTATATTTCCTGTTTATATAAATATTGAAAAAGGTGAACTTTCTCCCGTTTGTTTGCAGTCTGTTAAACGGATATTACAAGGGTTCCTCAAAAGGCTCTTGCAATACTTGGAAATTACTCTGCTTATGCATATAAAAAACCCATCACATTTCTTTTTATTCCAAAATTAAATTTTTCTGAGAAAGTGGCGCATCGTTGTAGCTATGAAATTATCCCGGTTCAAAAATTCAGTTGAATTGCTCATTTTCAATGATTTTAATAAAAATGTTCTCTCAAAATGCATAGAAAATGCGTACTTGGAACGAAGTTGCTTTACATAGTACTGAAATCTCGCCTGAAAATCAGCTGCCTTTGGGTGAGATTCAACTAAACTTTTGCTTTGTTCTTGCATTTATATACAACATAGAAACGTAAGTTTCTTTATATAATAAGGATTTGAGAAAATAAAAGACCATTTTTAGCTTCTGTAATAGCATAGAGGTTCTCTGTTCTGTAATAGCTAATGTCCGTGGATAATTAATTAAACGGGCCTGATCTGTCTTTTTTTTATCATTTATTAAACATAAAGCAGCTACAGCTGAAGATGTCGTAAAAACATACACAACAAAAAATTTATTCGTCGTTTTTAACGGTTTGAACAAGTACTCAAAATATATAAGTTGCCAAATTAAGTTCTTTCATTGGCTTTAAATCTGGATCTGGTATCCATATTGCAAAGTTTTAAATCGGCTCAGCAACATCCCGCCCCTCACTGGGAATTGGTCCAACATTCTGAATTGAGAGGGTAATAATGCGGTTCATGAGCCGTAAGAATTGTCTGTTGGAAGTTTGTACCGCAACAACTCGAACAAGTCTATCGGATCCAGCTTTATCTTCTTTATTTGCTCTAACTTCCGCTGTAATGTCTTTTGTTTGTGTTTCAAGAAGACTAGCTCACCTTCTTTCAAGTTGGACTGTGGATTCTTCCATATCTCTCTCTGCTGTAGTTGTTGCAGGTACTCCCGACTCCAGAAGTCCCAAAACTTGGATTTAAGGCCCTGGATATAGCTCCTCCATGGAAGTTAAACTGTAAGCGGCATTTTGTTCAGTAAAAGATAGTAACGTAGACCAACCAAAAATTGTCTTTTTGTTAGGGGCTATAGATCGATTGGATCGACGGACAAGGGACTGAGGGGTCTTGAATTCAATGTCGCTTCAATTTCAATAACCAACGTGGTAAGTTCCTCAAAGTTCAAACTTTTATCCTTGATTACTTCAACGAAGATTTTTTTCATACCTTTTATATTTACTTCCCAGAGCCCACCAAAGTTAGGTGCAGCGCTGGGAGTATGAAATTCCAGTTGCTGCCTTCCTCCGCACTGAACCTTTGAATCGAATTGGATTTGAATAATTTAAATAGAGGGATCAAAAGAGCATATACTACTTTAAAATTAGTTCCGTTGCCACTCCAGATTACTGTAGGTCTCGATCGTCTTGCGATGAACCTTTTTGAGGCATGCCCAGAAAGCATAAATTGTAAAAGCAAATGCTACTTCTATAGAAGTAGCCTTAGCGCTGAAACATATAAATATGGCGATGTAATATTTGATGATTACTCTTGTTATTTTCAAATTAGATTTCTTTAAGATTGGGTCTGTAACAGTCATTCCCACCTTCTCAAAGGGTCTGGATGGAAGGGCGAGATATATTGGCAAATCGCCCTTCACCTGTTGAATAGTCTTGCTTTTCACTCTAAAACAGGTTAAGCATTTTGAATAGTATTTGGATTTTTGCTAGACCAGCTGGTATCATGTGTTGCTGCCTAATTAAATAAAGGGTAGTTTGAACACCGGAGTGGAGTGCTTTTTCATGAAAGTATTCTATAAGTATATCTGTGAAATGGTGTTTCTTAGGTAAGAGTAAAGGAAATTTTTGCGAATCTGGAAGATTAGAAAATTTTAATCTTTCACCTACTCTTAAAAGCTCATCATTATCTAAGAATACATTTAAATTCAGAAGCGGATTATTCTTTGAAAGAACATTATTATTTTTAGATGATTAATTTCGAATTCACACTCTCTCATTTGTATAATTTTTATTAAAGCTTTTGTAGCATTTTAAATTTTGTTCCATTTAAATTATCTCTTTCTGTTTTGCAGAATTGATTTGCAATTATGCAAGAATCTTAGACACCAAGCAGATACTCTAATTTGCTAAAAGAACACCTATTAATCAAATCCTCCTCCAAGGGATTTACTTTTACCATTGTTGAATTTAGTAGGACGTTCCTTTTCAAATATATCAAAGAAGACACAGGCAATTTATATGTATCATTTTCTGTTTTGCCTAATTTAGACCATTTACATTCATTTTTTAACAGCCAGTTTGGTCATACCACTATCAGTTATTCAATTTATTGACCGATAACCCTATTGATATGATATCGGATGGATTATTAGTTCCAGGAGGGCTATTCCATTCAGAAGGATTGGTTAGATTTAGTTTTCTTAAATTTGGTTTTTTTATGAACTCTTTAAATCTTTCAGGGTCACCCTTCATCCAATAATAAACAATTGAAGATTCTGTCCAGAAGAATCATGCAGCAGGAAAGTTAATGCACTTAACTATTTTTCAGCGAAGCCTTGCTGCTAAAAGAGCACCCATTAGTTCGAATATTGGGATCAAAAGCATCTTTAGAGGGGCTACTCTATTTTTGGAAGCGACCCAATTTGATTTGATTTCCGTACTTATCAATAAGACTAATGTACAGTACACCTCTTAGAGATTTGACCTCTTAGAGGTGTCGGAAAAATAATGTAGTTGTGCTTGAGCTATTTCATTGGTTTTTGCTTTGGTGAAAAAAAATATCCCAAAACCTCTATATATTATTTTAAAAAATTAAATTAACAATAGATTACCAAAATAGGATGAGCTATCTAATCAGAAAGTTAAAAAAATTCGTATGCCAAGTGGTTAAAAATCTGAATCAAAATACCTTTGGCTACATATGAAATCATCGACATATTGCAGTTTTTCTATCATTGGATAGGTATTGGAAATTGTCTTACATGTCTCTTCAGTTTTTGTTGGATTGCAAGGAGGAAGGGGCTTCATTTGACACCGAAGAGAGCTCTATTCATCTTGAAAATTCTCTCTTCTTCCTTCTCTGATTATTCCGTCCTGAAAAAGCTAGTATAATTCTGATCTTCTTCGGTAATATGTTTTTTTTTTCAGAAATGCTTTCTTTATATCGGCAGTTATGGCAACAGCTTGTTCTCTATAACCTATTAAAATCTCAAAAAAGGTTTGGAATGAGATTGATACTAGTATATAAACAATCATTTAACTACAACTGTCCTTTCGCGTGAGAACTTGCTCCAAATACCTCTCTCAAACGAGTGGTAGTTTTATCTATCCTTATTTACTGCATGTGAGGCAAATAAAGGTTTTCCCTCTTCACATGTTATAACTTTCTTAATTATACCTTCTTTTAAATTATCTTCAATAACAGTTTTATATTTTAAAAATAACGAATTATCTTTAATAAATTTTTATTTTAAGTGCGAAAACCTCCTTTTAGCCACTTCAAAGTTATTGGCTAAATGTTATTTCATATTTATCTTCCAAGGGAACTTTACAGTATAAATTTATTTTGATAAGCAATATTTTCTACAGATTGTTTCACAATGTCTTTATCTGCAGTATGTTTTCTAAATAATCATTTTCAACCTCTTCTACCCCTAAATTCTCAAGTTCCCAAAATTATATAAGTTGGTCTGAAACATCCTCCTCATTTATTGCAATCTTCAGGGTCGTTAAATCATCAGATAAAACTGCGTGTCCCTGCAAGCTCCATCCGAATATTGTCAGTCGCTAACAGTTTGTGGTTGAATATTGTTATTCTGTCTGAAATGATTTCGTAATAATTATAATCTACTTCATTAAAATAGAGATATTCTTTCCTCTATTATCAATATTATCAGCAAGCTGTAAACCCTTCACTTTGTTGTACCTTTTAGTAATATTATTGTTAGATAAAGGAAGAGTAGTGGATGAGATGTTTTCTGTAATCAAAGCGTCTACTTCAATACATAAAGAGGGATTCTCACTGTTGTTTTTATTCTACTTTCACTGTATTATAAGAATGTACCTTTGCTTGTTTAGCACCAAAAGCTATACCGATCAAGTTTATTTTCTTATTACCTTTAACTGCAATTTTACTGAAACTTCATGTGCTATAAATGTTCTCATACTTTCATTATCTAACATTAGTTGTGCCGTTTCGAATTCGTTTGTTTCATCATTGCGTACAAGGGCTGCGCATGTTTGAAGAAATATATTACCGCGAGAGAAGCTTGCTTTACTTTTATCGTAATGTGAAATTGTGGCAACTACATTCTTATTATCTTTATTAAAATCAGGCCTGTTAGATTGTGCTCGACAGCATATAGATTTATTATGCTTTTTCCTGCATATCTCGCACATGAAAATCTTCTCTGGTGGCATCTATTAACTCGATGTTTTGGCTTCAAGCATAAAAAACATCTGCCATCTTGATTTAAAACACTGAGTTTCGTTTCTAAGTCATTTTGTGAACATAACTCCGATCGATGTTCGCTTTTACAACATAAACAATTTTGATTTAATGCTGACGCGGAAAACATATATTTTATGGTTTTACGCTTGGTCTTGAACTTCACATCTTAACATTTGAGCTGGCTGTGTTTCGACTGAAGTTATTATTCAATTCGGAGCTCACTGAAGTATCAACTGTTTTTCTATTTAATTCAAGGACAAGATCTTCAGGAATCAATTTTATTAAAATGGAATAGAGTGAATGCCTGTACATCTCTGAAGTAACTTTTTATAATTCCAAACTTCTTAGATTTATTTTTCAGTGATATCGTACAGCTTTCTAAGATCATAAATGTTACTTGAATCGGTAACTGGTAGAAGATTTAGTAATTTTGACATGTGTGCGTTAATAAGCAGCTCTTCTGTGCAAAATCTTTGTTTCAATAATTTTAAAGCCTGATCATAATTCTCAATCTGAGAGTGCAAAGCCACACCTCATAACAGAGACTTTAATAATGAGAACTTATCTATATTTGACATAAATTTGTAATTATTAAAAGAATTTTGAAATTGATTTCAAAATTCTAACCACCAACAGGGATTTCCATAATATTTTTCAATCGTAACTTTAGGCAGTTTTATGGTCTTAAAATTATATCCGCTTACTGGCACGATGGGTGAACTTTGATAATTGTTTTTGATTACATCAGAATTTGGATTTCCTGTAGTAGTTAATAAAGAAATATTCGATATTATTGATTGGCGCTCTGATTTGTCTTGTAAACATTTTAATTTGCTCTAATAACTTGGACAATCAGAACAGAACGCCGTCTCATACCACTGTATATGTGACCATTCTGGAACCGTCACGATTTGGTGGGAATGTTACGGAAATTTTATTTAAGTATCAATATTTACAGTAAGAATAAACAAAACTATTTACAGAATGTGTAAACCTATAAGATATGATAATGAGAAGAGCCACTTGCGGAGATTTTCAACTTTGAAAAGGAATTGGAACAAATTATAGGCTGACATATAAAATGTGTTATGATATGCATACATTCTGTGTTCATTTATATTTATGACACACAAGGTGACGTTGCAGGTATTAAAATGAGATAGAAAATAATTTGTCTAATTGGAAAGAAGAGAAACTGTGTTTGACTGTTTTGTAAAAGAGGAAACTTGTTTTTACTCTCATTCTTTGTGAATATGACACTTGATGTTGAGGACTAGGAAGATGAGAATAGATTTCTATTTCAACTTATAAATTTAATTATGCTATGGATTTTTTTCCTGTATAAGCGGTTGCTCGCACCTCTTTTTAACCATTATAGCTCATGGCTTGGTGATGGTTTCTTCATATGCCAAGAGATTGTGAGAATACATTCCATGGCATGATGAAGCGCCTTGCCAGTCCCACCACAACTACGCTGGTCATTCTCAGAAAGGTTGAAATTTTTAAGGTAGGTAGGTAAAGGGGTGTGTTCTGAGAAGAAAATAATATCTTCTCTGATCCAGTTTGTGAAATGAAGGTTGACTGAAAACAGAATAGAGGAAACTTTCCTGTCTATGTCACCATTGCCCCAATATCCTTGCCATTCGTCTAGCATGTTTTTTCGAAGCAGGCTTTTGTATATGATTTAGGGAGTTTTGTTTGCATATAAGACTGCCCATTTTGAGATGCGTCCTTTGTTAGTTGGTCTGCTTTTTCATGGCTTATATTTCCTGCATGCACTTTAACCCATAAGATTTGTATTGTTGGATTTGTAAGCAAGATACCAAACATTTTTCTTGCTATTTGTTTTCTACACTTTTTAATAGAAGATGCCATGATACTACTTTATTGCTGACATGTATTTTAAAAGTGTTGTTTGCAAACTGAGAAGTATATTTTACTGCTTCATGTAGTGCAGTGCGTTAAACTTGAAAAACGGTATTGTCATTCAGTTTGGTAGACCATTGGTAGGATTTATAGGAATCATTTATGAGGACAAAAAACACAGCTCCAACTCCATGTTCTGTTTTCGAGCCATCTGTGAAGATACTAATATATTCATTTGCGATACATTTATTCCTCATTCCAGTGAGATTTGGAGTGATTGAAATGCTGATAGGGGTGAGTTGAAGAGCCAGTGGCTTTTTTCTCTAGCTCTTCTGTTGACATCACTGTTATCAAATCTTGGGAGACGACATTAATAAAGTAAAATTTTATTCTTTACAAAGTAAACGTTACAAATATAAGTAATTTTAGAATAATAACAAATTGAGTGATGCCAACCAAGCAAAGAGAAATTATGTTAAATGGTTTGCTTGCTTGCCGCAACATCCTCCCCACCCTGGTCAACCTCCAGAGGTATGACCAGTTGGAATGGATGGGTAATCTCCTTTTCTTTGGAACGAAAGATCCAGGTACAAATTCTTCCGTCCCACCAGCCTCCCCACCAAGCTGCTCGTGGTGCAATAAAATTCCACTTTATACCATTGGGAGCATAGAGGCCTAAAGAATCATACAACTTTGATACAATTTTAAAAAATAACCGTTGTGTTGCAGGAACAGCAATCTGATAAACACTTTCATTTATGTCTGTATGAAACACGTCTTCCTTGGTATTCCAGCTAATTCCTAATACTTGGGTACTTTTTTAAATGCGGTATCCTTTAGTTCCCAAGTGGCCAGTAGGTTCTTGGAGTTTGTACTCCATTTATCTAAAGGTAATTTTATATGTGCCATTAAATCTTGCATTTCTTGGTAAAGAGTTATTGCTTGCTCAGCAGCATCCATTTCCACAATAAAGTTGCCCATGAAAATATTATTCACCAAGTGCTTAGCTGCAGTAGGGTAGGTATTCGAATCCATATTAGCTAATTCACGAAGAGTAGCACAAAGCAAAAAGGGACTAGAAGTCAATCCAGAAGGCAGACGGGAAAAACGATAAATTAGTTTTTCATTTCGCAATTGTTTTTTTTTTTCGTTTGCATCCTTTTCTGTCTTGAACCACAGGGACCTAGTACAATTTCTATCCTCTTCAGTTAAAATAAGCTGCAAAATGCTTGACGTCCGTCCTAGTGATTGCCAATCTGTGAAATCGAAATCGTAACAATGTTGCAAATATTTCTGGTGCCAAATTAGGACCCTGATCAAAAGCATCAGTTAAGGAAGGATGTCCTGGTGTATGAGAAGAAGCGTCAAATACAATTCCACATTTCTTTTCGTTATTCTCTTGTTTTTTAACTATGTGATGAGGGTGGTAAAATAGTTTTGATTCGTTGCAAGGACTCGTATCGGCGAGTTCAACATGTCGGTTATCGATATAATTTTACATTTCTTCTGTATAAATATCCTTTAAGTCTGCATGAGTAAAAATTTTGTTACGAAGTAATTGAAATCGTTTGAGCGCTATTTCATAATTATTTGATGAAAGAATCGCCTCTCGTTTCCATGGCAACTTTACAACACGACGGTTCTCAACCTTGCAAAATGAATTGTGCAAATCACTTAAAATTTCAGAATCACGAATAGTCATCCCTTTATCTTGGGTAGTTTCAACGCCAGTTGTTTCCAAATCACCTTTGAAAGATTCTAACTTTTTTGGTGGCAATTTTTCAATATACGATTGAATAGCAGGCGTTGTGTCCCAAGGGTTTAATTTCATTGCCAAATTATTATCATTAACAGCCGGATAAGTAATATTTATAGTTGGTACTAATTTATTTTGAATCAATTTTTTGACATTTAAAAATTGCAAGTTCGGCATTATCGGTATAGCTTTCACATTGTACATTGTCGTTTTCGTATTCATCATCTGAAAGTAAGTTGTGAATTTCATCATCTATTAATTTCATTTCCTTTAAGGCAGTTTTTAAACGTTTACAAATATATTCCACATTTTCAATTGAAAAATCATCTTTTATATTACTTCAACGGAAAAACGAGTTATGTTACCGCGAACAGTTTTCCGTTTTCGCTTGAGTTGCGCCATTTTGTTTCTTGTTTTATCAGCCGTCGCCATTGCAGTAATATGAAGTATAAACTCAAAAGGTTCAGTAAGAAAGTAAACTTGCCGATGTTACGTAAAAATCAGGAAGTATAAATTTAAGGTCATGATTCACATAGATTTTCGACACCATATATTAAATCTTGGGAGACGACGTTAATGAAGTAAAATTTTATTCTTTACAAAGTAAACGTTACAAATATAAGTAATTTTAGAATAACAACAAATTGAATGATGCCACCAAAGCAAAGGGAAATTATGTTAAATGGTTTGCTTGCTTGCTTGCAGCAACAACTGTCATGTTGTGCGTAAGAGGAATTCCTAAGCAATATATTGATGTTAATCTGGCTTCAAACTGTAATTGAATGGACATGAGTGGGATGCCAAGAATGGTTTGTTGAGCTGAGGATGGAGTTGTGCAATAGGAACCAGAAATATAGAGAAGAAATGGTCTTTGAATGGAGATGAGTTTCTTGGTTTGAGTTGGGTTTAGACATCACGCTGAGGGGCCATGGGTGAGGTTTCTCTGTCACTGTCTTAATGAGAGCTCTTCGGTGTTTCTGAGATTCCCCATGTACTGCCAGTGATTCTTTTGAGACTTTGGTGCAATTTAAGGGATTTTTCTCCTCGTTTTTCTATATGTTCCAGCCAGTTTAATTGGCCATGAACATATATTTCTAGATATTTAAAAAAACTTAGTTTAGTTAATTAGTAGCCTCTCGACATTTTACTGAACAAAATATGGGTCATTTTTTTTCGTGGAGAGGGATAGTCGATTGCTGGAGCACAAGGTAAGGTATTAAAATTGGCTATTGTAAGTTGAGTTTCTCTTTCAAGGCTATTTTTTGTGTTCGCTTCTATAACTAGTACCAAATCATCTGCAAAGGCTTGGATATGAACATTTTCTGGTCAGACCTGCTTGCGAATTTCGTTGGCAACGAGGTTGCACAGAGCTGGACCACTGCGTGACCCTGAGGAGAGCCTTATTTCTGATCTTTTATAACTCTATCCTCTGGAGTCTTGGACAAACCATAATTTTTTCATTGTATTCGAATGGCGATTCAATTTCAGGTTCGAATTCTCTATCATTTTTGATTAATATCTATTCAAATAATTTGATATTTTCAATAATTCGATATATTTAAATAATATACGGCTTCTTGTAAATCTGTGATGGTAAGAAGATATATTCTCTTCCACATCACTATTAATCCTGTTAATGTAAAGGAAAATCTATGCAAACCCCTGATTTTTCTCAATTTAGAAAGTCCGTTCATCGTTATTAAGTTTAATATTCGAAACCAAAATGGTATTTTTAATGCTTATAATTTCTAATTTTCTATCAATTTAACATTTATTTATGCATTACCAATCAAAATTTCAAAAGTATTCTATCAGTAACTAATATTTTTACAGCGAATAGATAATATCAATCTGTAACGAAAATTCAACTTCAAATATAAAATCAAATTTCACTCTGATGTTGCATTCATTCCTTATAACTTTGGATATTCAAATCGATGAAATTAAATTATTTTAAATGACCGAGTTTCTCTTAAAAAAATAACAATATTCGCTCACCATTCTCGTTACTGACTCCTTTCGATCTCCATAGCTGCATTTCCATTAGATCAGGCCCCGCGTTGGGCGCCAAAATGTGCATGGGTAATCAATTAAACGGGCCTGATCTCTTTTTTATCATTTATTAAACATTCTCAGATTTCTCCCGTCTAAAAAAATTACGTATAATTCCATGAAATTTTAATAAATAAAAATTTACATTATATAAATTATTTTCTATATAGTAGTTTTTTCTGTGTTCATTGGAAATAGCAAATCGGCACGATATTTCTGCATTGGGGATTTCTTTTAAATCCACCTTCACTACACAGGATCATCAGGCTAGAGAGCCACTTGTCACCTAAGTTGCTTCGCAGACGATTTTTCCCTATTTTCAACTTGCTCCTAGTCCTCTCTTCAGAACAGCTGGTGACTGGAAGAAACAGAAAAATTGTGTACAGTAAACGCAGGTTTGGCAGCCCTGAGAGATTTAAGAGGCACCTATATGGTCTAATAAACTCCCTTCTTAACCATTGATGTACGTACGATTTGTTGGTAATAAGTTTCCTCATCGTCAGTGTCAGTTCCTGATGTTATGTAATCTTGGTGGGATGAGACTGCTTTGGCCTTATCGTTATTTTGGTTTTTTTCTCCCAGAAAAGAACATCATTTATGTTGATGCTAGAGTAGATAGCTTTGTAGACAATGAAAAATGTTTCTAGCTCGTCAATGATTTGTTCTTGATCTAAATCATAAATTTCATCCAGTTCTTCAATTCCTACCTTTTTACTCGAATTCGTTTGGTCAGGTTCACTCAAAATTCCCTCATGACTAAATACTGATATCTGTGTAACCAAAGCAAAGGTTCTTTCTCGGAACCTATCAGACATCTGCTGCTGCAGATAATTCAAAACTTGGTAATATACTTCAGCTTTAATTTTTTAAAAATGGCTCTACTATTGTTTAGTCCACAGCTATTTTATCCATAAATCTTTTCCGTTTTCTGTTTCGGTGCATAGGTTGTACTACATTGTGTTCTTCACAAAAATCAGCAATTTCTGATTTCGTTGTTTCCCATCCCTTCCCGCTTCGAATCTCGGCCAATTTATTTTTTAAGGCAGCATTATTTATAGGGGCGACACTGTAATCAATAGCTTGAGATTGTAAGCACTTTGTTATAGGTGACAGTATTTTGAAAATGTTTGAAACTATGTCAGAGTCCAAAAGCTTTTTGACCAAACCAATTGCCGATGCCTTTGTCACTGTCAAGGCATAGCTCTAAAAAGGTATATCAAAACAAGTTATCACTGTCTGCAGGGCATCATTTGGCATGACCATCTAGTTGTTTGTACTCTCTTCAGCTGTTGTTTTCTTTGGGATTTGTTTCCTTTTTCCAAGTTTTTTTTATAAAATCATGTCTTCTATGCTCTGAGATGAAAACGTAGAACTCTTTTTAAGAGCTGGAATTAATGTCCCGTTTTTGCACACATTTCTAACAATTTTTCTACAACCAAAGCGAATCGGTGAGAGCAACATCATACGTAAAAAAACTTTAGGATAATCTTTGTGTAAAATCGTTTTTAGGCTAATGTATTTACCTCCTATATTGCCTGCTCCGTCCATACTTTGACCCACAATATTACTGGGATCAAGACCTAGTGAGCACAAACAATTAATTAGTTCTTTAGCAAGATTTTCGCCAGTTGTGCTTGAGGAAGTAAAAGCTTTATCTAGCAGTTCCACAGTTTTTACACTTGTCTTAGAAGAGGCTTATGAATCAAGTTTTTCTTCTACATGGCGAATCGAAAGAGCCAAGCATTCATTTTCGCTGACGTCTTGAGTCAAATATAGTATTATTGAATACACTTTGGCCGCGCTGTTGTTGTGCGGTATTTTTGAAACCACTATTTCACTCGTTATATTTACAAGATCATAAATATTGCGATAACTCAAAAAATTAGATCCTAGTTTGACCATATTGGCTCTAGCTTTGTCGATCTTCTCAAGGTAAACCCTTGCATCAAGACTGTATTTGCTTAGAACTCTGAACAGTTCTAAAAGTTTACCTTTTACAGAATTCGTATTTAGAAATCCAAGCATTTGTTCGCTTAACATTCGACAGCAATCTATGATTACTGACGCTACCTCACGGTTGTGTTGAACTATTTTGTCTGTCTCCACAGCCAGAATTGAGTCAATCCATTTTTGAAATATCCATTAGATTCTAGTTATTTCGGCTGATATGTGATTTTTAGCCTTTTCATGTGAAACAATATCTCTATCTCCCAATTGATTTGTCCATCCTCTATATCATGTGGTTCAACAAATCGATCTTTCGGTTGGGAGAGCGAATAGCAGTCATGGAAAACAAAAAATAGAATCACTTTCTTGGCTGTACACAAGCCACTTCCTAACGATTAATTTTTTATTTGGCAAAACAACCTTCTTCCAGGAGTAGTAGGAAAGTTAATTGATTTCAACTCTTGGTTTTCTAAATTAAGAGCTAAATTTGTCTTCAGTTGACAACTTCGTATTGGAAAGAAAGGCAAGATCGGTAGGGGTACCTTCTACTTCCCTTTCCACAAAAGGTTTTATAATGGAACACACTTCTTATTCCATTTCTTCGTCAAGTTGAGAATTTTGTATGAGGATGCCTTCCCCGTCTTTAAAGTTTGACATTTCTAAGTTATGCGTAGACTTAATGTCACATGTGATACTTTCCACAATACTCTCACCTGCATCTTGACTGACTATATTATAATTGTCTGAGCTCTTGGCTGAAGAACCCTCTTGATGAATGTTGAAACTTTCAATAGAGCTTCCGCCAGAGTTCGATTTTAAAGAATAACGGTCGAGATAATTGTACATATCTGTAGCTAGTAAGCCGATAACTAATATGAACAACTGTTTTAAAATATGTAATTGCAATCTCACAATCTCATGCACACTCCTCAACAGGTTAATAACATTTGGAACTCCAACTTATCTTGGTTCTGTTCTTGTAGAGCTTTCCTTGCACGGCACCCATGGCTCATCTCCATCTTTGGTTTCTACAATCTTGCATTTAATATCTAGATTATTTCTCAATTTGTACAAAATTTTCTTTTTGCAGTATTCTGCC
>JAOUZG010007040.1:0-15917 GCA_026289955.1 Argiope argentata | reverse complement strand
CGGGATGTAGGGTCTTAGAGGTAATTTGATATAACCGGCATAGACATGTTCTGGTAGTTTTGGAGATTTGAATGTCAGTATATGGTGTTTTGTTTCAATTATTTCTCCATCACGCCTGATGGTAATTCTTCGGACATGTATAACTCCTTGTGACTTCAGCTCATTTGTTTTGTAATCAACAGGGAGATTCAGTATTTCCCCACATGTGATTACACCTTTAGAAGTATTTAAAGATGCATGGGGACTGACATTGATTGCGATAGTTGAAAGAGCTTTCAATTTTAGTATGTTCTGGGCTTGCTTTCGAGAATTGACCTCTACTTACAAGTCACCAGATCGCATCTTTTTAATTGATGTTACTTCTCCAACAGTTGCAGTGACAGCCTTCTGGACTAGAAATGGTGATACAGTTTCAAAAATTTCATTATTTCCTGAAAGACGTTTGATAATGAAAATATTGTCATAATGGTTCTCAATAGCGGAATTAATCTTTACAATGCGACGCCCACTGAAGGGACCTTTTTTTGCAGAGCCCATATGATATGGAAAAGAATTCGGGTCCGACGGCACCACCCACCATAGAGCCCAAAAGGGAAGGCAATTACCAGCTCTGGTACGTTCCAGCCTCAGCATACACCCTAGTGCTAATCGGTACCTATACGCTGGGAGCTACCCCCGGGGACAGTGACCACCCTTAACGCCAAGCCCAAGGAATAACCCCTTCGCTTGATCCCTAGCAGTCTAGCCACTCAGGTGACTAGGTACCAGCCGACTGATACACCGGGGACCACAGTGCACCACCCGTCTCTCAAATGGGTTGCCACGCACGGCCAACACGTGGGGACTTTGGCTGTCCATGAGAAGCAAGAAGCAAACAGAACGGCGACAGCTTCTCATGGAGAGCTCCCTCACTTGCCGTCGAGAGAAGGAAGGATCAAGCAGACAGCAGAAGGCGTAGAGAAGAATAAAAACGAATGGAGTAAAGATCCCTGGGTACCTCGGGATTGGGACACCCGTACCCACCTAAAGAAGGTGAGCCCCTGAGGGGGGGAGGCCTGGGAAAAACTCTGTAAATCATATAAGGACAAGTTCGGGTTCCTATTTAAATTAATTTTTAACAAATCATCTTCATCTACTATCTCAGTGAACCCGAACAATGATCATAATGCACAATATAAAGAAAAAATAAACTTCATTATGGATCATTTTTTCCCAGGCAAAACTTCTGATAATTTTAGCTACACCCCTTCTATAGAATCACACGAGGCTGTCGACATGACAGAATTAGAATTAGTCATCGGGAGCTTCAAAGGCGGCAAAGCTCCGGGGCCAGACAGAATTGACTATAGGATGTGGTGAGCAATTTTTAATTATAGTAAAAAAACATTTATTGCAACTTTTTCACAAATGTTTTTATTTTAACTATTTCCCAGAGTCTCTGAGATGTGACAGGGTCTTCCTTGCTGAAAAGCGGCAAGGACCCTGCCCTGTGTTCGTCCTACCGACCAATATGCCTGTTGTCCACCCTGGGCAAAATCCTCGAAAGATTATTTATTAACAGACTAAATGGATGGCTGGATCGCAACAATATTATTCACGATAAACAGTACGGGTTTAGAGAGGGCCGAAGTTGCGAGCTGGCCGTCCACAAATTAATCAAAAATATTGAGTCCAGGGTTCAGGGAGACCACTTGGCCCTCATCTCCCTGAATATAAAATCTGCTTTTGACAACATGGCCTGGTCGGTTCTTTTTGAAATTCTACAGAGACTTGGTGTACCAAAATTTTATATTAACTTTTTATACTTTTATGTAAGTGAACGAAAAATACTTTTTATCGATAATATTTTAAATATAACTAGATGGTGCTATAGAGGCTGCCCCCAGGGATCCGTTATAGCCCCTACCCTGTGGAACATTTATATCAATTCCACTTTAGACTTAAACACTCCTGAAGTACACATCCAAGCTTTTGCCGATGACCTGGCACTAGTAATTGGAGGCCGAGCATCTAAAATTTTATCTGACAATTTAAACAGAGCTTTGGAATCCATAAGCGAACACTTAAAATCTCTTAAATTATCAGTAGAAAAGTGCCAGGCAATTGTCTTCAGGAATCACTCATCATGTAAATTTTTTAAGAAAAACACCACCACCCTGTGCAAAAGGCCAACATATAAAATCAATGATACTGTCATTAAAATAAACAATAGTTTAAAAATACTGGGAATAATCATTGACAATAAATTAACATGAACCGCCCACATATCCTCTCTCACCAAAAAGGCCCTTGACTTAACAACCAATTTTAATCGGGTAGTGAAGCCTAATTGGAGCCTGGATAATAAAATAATTAAGGCCTGGTACATCACTGTAATTGAAAAGGCCCTGCTCTACGGAGCTAGTCTCTGGGGCGGGGCCCTTAAAAAAGACCAGGTCACCAGGCTCCACAGTTTCCAACGAATCTTCCTACTCCGATTCACAAGGGCCTACAAAACGACATCCACCAACCTATTAAACGTTATCACAGGTATTCCCCCTCTTCACATCGTGGCTAAATACGAGTAAATTAAATTTAACACCTGGACCATCGGCTCAAGAGATTTTAACCACCTTTTTAATGATTTAGAATTTGATAAATTTATTTTAATCAGAAATATTCCTGCTAGCCAGAGGGTGGTCGAGCTGGCGGAGGCCATCCCTGGCTCAGCTTTTAATATATACACCGACGGGTCCAAATTGGATAACGCCGCAGGATTCGCCGTGTGTATTTTTAAAGAAAATTTTAATGTAGAAAACTTTACTTTTAAATTGGAACATTTTAATTCAGTTTTTCAGGCGGAGCTGGCAGCCATTGACTTCGCTGCCGGCTGGGTTGTCCAAAAGAACCAACCCGCCACCATTTATACGGACAGCCTCTCCTCAATTATGGTCCTAAGGAGCCACTGGTCCAGGTCCAAATTTGTCAATAACATTAAAAAAAACATTTCAAAAGCTAAGAATCTGGTCGGCTTGCAATGGGTGAAGGCCCATGTAGGCATTGAGGGTAACGAAATAGCCGACCAGTTCGCTAAAGAAGGCACGGTGTCAGGAGAACCCGTTTTTATCCCGGCCCATTTCTCTTTTTTTAAAAGGAAAATTAAACTTTTTATCCTGGAGGAGTGGGCCAACTATTGGAATTCTTACGACTCCCCCTCCGGGATTAGGGCCCGGGAATTCATTGACAAGGTGGATGTAAAATTTCTTTTTAACAACAGAAATCTCATTTACTTTTTAAGTGGACACGGTCCATTCCCAGTATATCTTCACAGATTAAAAAGACTAGGCTTTCCAAACTGTTTATGCAATGCTTTGGGGGATGCTGACCACTATGTTTTTAATTGCCTTTATACAGCAGACTTTCATCTTTTTAAACCAGCTCCCCCAAATAGGAGAGCCTGGTTCAAAAACCTTAACACTAACACTAACTCAATAGCACTAAGAAAAATGGCAGAGGCCTTCAGGGTGAGTGCAAATATATGTCAAGGACTTCCGGCCCTGGGGGAGGCAGAGCAGGCTGAATAGTTGTAATTTTAATCTTTATGGACTTTAGGTCATACTTTTAAATCTTTATTTTTAACTAACTAAATTTTAAAATTACATTGACTTGTATTTTAATGGAATTTTTTTACTGTAGTTTAGAATATTTTAAATCTTTTAAAGATGTTTTAGTGCCTTTGTGTTTGTGTCGTCTCGTGGTTTGTGATTTCCCATTTGATTTTAACTCTTATCGAGCTGTCGATGGCTTATGTTTAACTATTGTCTGTTGTGTCTACTTGCGTGGAAGCAATTTTTGATTTGGAGTGATGCATGCCTACTGTGACGAGTGATTCCCAGGGTTTGAACAACTGCTATTAACTTCGAGACCGGCATAAATACGACAAGTATGTACTTTTTGTGAGTAAACTTTATTGACGAATGTGTTGTGCTTGTAACGCCCCCTCCGATATCCTCGTCAACATCGCCGGCGACTTCTCCCTGGAAACTTTTATTTAACCTGGTTTAAAACTCTGATTTAAGGGAAAACTTGTAATAGAGGAAACTACTAGACACAGTCTACAATAATTACTACAAACAGTGTACAATTAATAAACCGATTATGAGTATAAAGTGCTACGCCCCCAGCGACAGCTAAACATCGGCGAAGACTTTCCCGCCCTGTCACAGCTGGAATCGCGTGTCTCAACTTGCTGAATGTTCTGGTGACTGGGTCAAAGACCTCTGACACCCCCCCCTGTTCCTCAGGTAAGAGGAAGTGTTACTTCCGTTCATGTTACCCGACTTTAAAGTGCGTCTTTCTGCCTCAGTGAACCTCTTTTGCTGTGAGAAGGAGCTGCTTCTGTGGTAAACTCCAGCTTCCCGAGATTGTTTACATCCTAGCTACTGTGTCTTCACTGCAGTTCCTTAACATCACAGGAACCAGACAACAGGCTCTTCTTCTAGTGGGTGCTTTCAGCGGTCGTGCTACAACTGAACCTTCTTCTGTCCCACCAGATCCTTGACTTGTTTGAATCACACTACAGCTGGACTGCCTTTGTGTCGCCAATATCAAGTTGGTCTGTGTCCTTGGACTCTTTTGATTTACGGATTGTCAACCGGATCCAAAATACTGGGTGTCGTCTCGCCATTGGTGAGTCAATTTTAACAACTAGCTAAATTTAGCTTTTGTATAGTGTTTTTGTGTTTTTTTTTACTATTTTATTCTGTTATGTCTCCATTATTGATTGTTTATGTATTTTTATGCCTTTTAAACTCATTCTAATGGGATGCACCCGTTTTTAACTTTTTTTGCATCTTTTGGGGATTTTGTAAAATTGGTCAGGCGGCATTTTCCCCTCTGTCTTATCACTCTTGTTCTTGTATATATGTTTTTATTTAGATTTATAATTGATAGGTGCTTTTAACTTATTTTAAGTACTTCTTTTTAAAACCTTTTTAGCTGCTTTAACTTTGGATTTTACTTCGTCCTTTGAATATTGGCGCTTTTATATATTTTTATGGATTTTTAAGAACTCTTAATTTGAGGGTAACTTCACCATGCCCTCAGGGGAAATTATCATCAATGTCACGGAGGATGGTCCTCCCGGTCTTAACAAATCTGCTCGATCGCCCCGATTCACTCCTCTTTCTCCAACCCACCACCAGAAGTATTTGATGATGTCATCATCCCTTCATTTGGGACAAATAGGTCGAGCGTGATTCCCTCCTCAGCGCCAGTCGAGGGCAGGCGGGTTACACGTTCCCAGGTTACTCGTTGAGGAACACTGCTCCCACAACTACTAAAAAAGGCACGAAGGGTGGGGAGAATGAAATTAATGAGGAGGAAGAGAAAGTAGCCTATAACTCTAGGCAGGGCACGGTGGACCGCTCTATTCCAGACTTAACTGAGGAAATGATCACAAAACTTAAAAGCTTAGCCTTGCTCAACGACATTGAAGAATTAGTAACAACATGCTTAACTGAATACAGCAATTATGCAGATGGTTTAATTAATGGGCGTAAGCAATTCGGGAAGCTAATCAAAAACAATATCTACCAACATCACTCGGAATACTTAACCAAAATTATTGGAGAATTAAATAGGCAAAACAACTTATTAAAATTAGAAAATTAGGATATTAAAGACCTGCTCAAAAATAACGAGCAGGCCAACATGCAGGCTAAAATCCGCCTTTTGGAGAAAGAGAACAACCAATTATTGGGCCAATTGGCAGCTATTCAACCACAAATCGGGCAAGATGCAAAACTGATTGATAGGCTAGAGGCCAAAATTACAGAATATCAATCCGGCCTTGATGGACAGTTTCAAAATATCAATAAAGAAATAGCGGATCTCCACAAAATAGTCAAAGAGCCAAAAACCTATGCTCAGATGGCCTCATCTGGTGCCCCTCGAACCCCCCCCCCCACCTAGAAGTCAGGAGAGTGTCCTTCTGATAAAACCGAAAGCGGAGGACAGGAGGGATTATGGCTCAAATAAGGAGACAATTTTAAATACATTAAAGGGGGAGAATCGTTCTATTAGGATGCGGGGGCTGGGACCAATACAAGGAGGAGGGGTCAAAATAATAACATCTAATGAAGAAGAGGCCCAGCACATCATGGGCACTCTGGCCAAAAACACAGATATTAATCAACTATTTGACCTCAGAATACCCAACAAAAGACTCCCTCAGGTAATATTATACAATATTAATAACGAAATTAATGAGGAGGACCTGAGGGAGGGGTTGTTAGAAAAAAATTTGTTTTTGGCAAACCCCTAAGGGATTCCAAACTTCAAAATAGAATTTGATATCCCAGCCCGAAACTTCCAAACACTGGATACTTTCGACCCCCCCAATCATTTTTAAACAACTTAAGGACAAGGGCGGACTATTTTCAATGGGGGAGGATACGTGTGTCCGAATACCTGAGAATCAAACAATGTAGGCATTGCTTGGGATTCTGGCACACCACAAAATTTTGTAACAAGAAAGAACAACCTCCCATCTGTGACGGGTGCGGGACTTTTAATACAGAAGGCGAGATACATCACTGCAGGAGGACATGCTGCATTAACTGCCAGCTGTCCAACGACAGGTTTAAGTCCAGATACGGGACAGGACACAGCAGCTTAGATTGAAGTTGCAAAAGTTACATTCGATAAAGGGACTTAATGAGATCTAGAACTGATTATGGGCACTAATTCTCTCAGTGGCTTATATATTAATCTAAATCATTGTGAGGCAGCACACTCTGCAGCTTTCCAGGCCGCTAGGGACTTAGAACTTGATTTTATAGCCGTCCAGGACCCTCACAGGATAAGAGGGGAACCCCAGAAAACTTTTTCGGATGTCGGATCTTCATCTCCAACGACAAAAAAGCTATTTTATATTTTTTTAAATAAAAATTTAAATGTATACTTTAAGTTCAGCACCGCCGATACAGTGTGTGCTGAACTTTATTTTAACAACTTTATTTTAAATATTATTAACTGCTACTTTCCTCCCCACAAAGATATCGACGAGACACTTTTACAACTCTCTGATTTTAACTTTTTCAATTCTTTTAATTTAGTCGTTGGAGATTTTAATTGCAAAGCTAAAAATGGGGTTATGACTCGGACAGTTATAGGGGGAGGAGACTGTCCGAGTTCATTGCCTCAAATAAACTTAATATCTGTAACATCAAATAATATGGTCCAACTTTCAAAAC
Organism: Argiope argentata; assembly: GCA_026289955.1. Taxonomy (NCBI): domain Eukaryota; kingdom Metazoa; phylum Arthropoda; class Arachnida; order Araneae; family Araneidae; genus Argiope; species Argiope argentata. The sequence goes on along the minus strand of JAOUZG010007040.1, from coordinate 8,682 downwards.
AACAACAAAAACGGGGTTCCCAGACCTAACGCTAATTAATACAACTATAGCGAATTACATAAAAAACTGGGGGGTCCCTGGACACGGAGTCCCATAGCGACCACAAATACATCTACTTCCAAATTAATATCGATACTGCTCCGGAAACTGATTTTTATTTTAAAACAAGATATGGGCAAGGGAGGTTCTTAAGAGCTATCAGGAAAAACTTTTTATCTTTTAAAAATAGACTAGACTCAATCTATACGATTACGAATTTTAATAATTTTATTTCTGACTTTATAGATTTTATTCATTTTAGCAGTTTTAAAAACATACGCAAGAAGCTATCCAAGAAGTTTAGTTTCTGGAGCGAAGAGCTCAAAGTGTGTCGAAATAAAGTCAATAAACTGTATAAAAAATATCGAGTTCACGTAAAAAACAAAGCCGCGGAGGACCTCATTCTGGCCTCCGGAATAGACTACCGTAAAGAGAGCCGCCTTCTAAAACTCCCTTTTAGAACTTAAAAGGGAGGCCTGGGAAACACTATATAAATCTTACAACGATAAGTTCGGGTTCCTTTTTAAATTAATTTTTAACAAGTCATCTTCACCTTCTTCCATCTCAGTGAACCCGAACAATGATCCTAATGCACAACATAAAGAGAAAATAAATTGCATTATGGATCATTTTTCCCAGGCAAAACGATCAAGGACGACTTTAATTACACCCCTTCATTAGAACAACACGAGGCTCTTGACATGACAGAGTTAGAATTAGTTTTCGGGAGCCTCAAAGGCGGCAAAGCTCCGAGGCCAGACAGAATAGAATATAGGACGTGGAGAGCAATTTTTAATTATGACAAAAAATTCTTTTTGGATCTTTTTAACAAATGCTTCTACTTTAATTATTTTCCAGGATCTCTGAGGTGTGACAGGGTCTTTTTCTTGTTGAATAGCGGCAAGGACCCTGCCCTGTGTTCATCTTACCGACCGGTATGCTTCTTGTCTACCCTGGGTAAAATACTAGAAAGACTGACTGCATCGACGTATCCGATGAGCTATAACTTTAGCCCTCTTGAATGCAATAAGGTTTTGTGTAGTTGGATAACTACGGAAGATATTCCATAATTTTTTTGTCTCTTTAAACTGTCGTAGCAAAACTCATTCCACCATCGTCGCCGAAACTTCCGTTGACGTGTGGAACGTTCTGGAATAGATATATCGGCGGCGCGTATTATACAATCAATAACATTTTGTATCGCGTCCGAAATACCTGCCGATCTGATCATAATCCTGGTGATTTCTGCTTGCTGTGTGAAAAGAGACCAGTTTGCCCTCTTCAATAAATGGCGCGGTCCACGCAAAGTGGCACAGTCATCATCAGCGTGGGAGATAATTACGGGGAAGTGGTCACTATTAAAGAGATCACCTGAAACCGAAAAGGTAAACCATGGTAGAATCTCAGGAGAACAGATGGCCAGATCAAGGCTATGAAAGGTACGTGTCGGTTCGTGGAAATACGTTTTTCGTCCGTGTTCAGCAAACATAGAGAGTTGTCAGAAATAAACTGTTCTATCTGACTTCCGCGAGAATTTGTATTATCTGAACCCCAGAAAGAACTATGGCCATTGAAATCACCTACGAGCAAAAGGGGTGAAGGAAGTTGTTCAATTAAGTTGTTTAGATCTTGCTGGGTAATTATGTCATTTGGCGGTAAGTAAACGCAGCAAACGGTAACCAAAGTACGAACGTGAATCTGCACGGCCATAGCTTGCAGGTCAGTCTGTAAAACAAGAGATGTGCTCGGATAGAGATTTCATATTAAGATGCATACACCACAGACAGGACGAGTTCCCGTAGTTGTATCCTTCCGAACACAGTGGTAACTTCGCAATTTCAAAGAAAAGTCAGATTTTAAATACGTTTCTTCAAGGCAAAGACAGATGGGCTGAAATTTATTAATCATATACTTCATGTCACAAATTTTGGGACGAAGGCCACGACAGCTCCAAGAAAGAAAATAGCCCATTAAGAAAGCGGGTTTTTAGGAGGAATGAAAACATTTGTTGAAGTTGTCCGATCTTCACAATTCATCTCAAGGTCTTCTTCATCCTCAGATGGATGTATTTTGAAATCAAGGTTATGGGACATGTCTCCAAAAACTGAAGGCAAGTCTTTGTGAATATTACCTTGTGATGCTAGTCCCAAGGCAACAGAGTTCTTCAAAATTTATTTCTTAAATTTAATAGGGAGATCTTTCTGGGACAGGCCGCGTTTTGCAAGCCGTAACTTTAGCAAGTTTTGATTTTTCTTTCTCAATTGAGATTTTGATGTTTCTGGTTTAAATGCTTCTGGTACATTTTCAGTAGACTGTTCAGAATCTGATTCTGTTTTTCTATTAGATTTTGTTTTGGAAACCTGCTTTGTACAGTTGGTACACGAACAGTTTGCACAAAATGATTTTTTAGCTATAGAAGCATAACTAATACCTGGTGTAGTTGTTTGGGCCAGAACTTTACGCTTGGCTTCAGCATAGGACACATTTTCTTTGACTTTAACTGCAATTATCTTTTTTTCTAATTGGCAGAGCGGACAGGACCTTGAATACGATGGGTGATCACCCTCGCAACTCACGCATTTTCCCTGTGCGGAGCACTGTTGACTGTCATGTCCTTTAGCAGAACAGCGGGCACAAGTCAGAGATCCTCGGCAGTTTGTCTTTGAATGGCCAAACCTCTGGCCCTGGAAGCATCGAAGCGGGTTCGGTATATACGGCCTAACCGGCAATTTTATATAGCCTGCGTAGACTAATCCTGGTAATGTTGCTACTCAAACTGTAAGAATGTGGTGTTTCGTTTCCAGCAGGTTCACGTCTCACCGAATGGTGACGCGACGAACGTCTACAACTCCCTGGGATTTCATCTCGTTTATAATTTCGTCAGTAGGGACATTTAGCAACTCTCCACATGTTATTACACCTTTTGTTGTATTCAATGACTGGTGGGAACTGACGCTAACTGGTATTGAGGCCAAAGCCTTTAGTTTTTGTATTTGCTGTGCTTGCTTTCGAGAGTTAACCTCTACTAGCAAATCCCCAGAACGCATCTTTTTAATGGCGGAAACTTAACCAACTGTTGAAGTTATGGATTTTTGTACAAGAAATGGTGACACTTTATCAAATGTTTCATCAACATTGGAAATTCGTTTCATAATAAAATATTTATCAAAATGGTGTGAAATATTAAAAGGGATTGAGTATAATGCCCACTGAAGGGACCCTTTTTTGAAGCGCCCGTGCGATACGGGAGAGAATTCTGGTTCGACGGCACCGCCCACCACGGAGCCCAACGAGGGAAGGCAATTACCGGCTCTCGTCATTTCCAGCCTCGGCATCCAACCTAGTGCTAGCCGAAGCCTATACGCTCGGAGTTACTCCCGGGGACAGTGACCTCACTTAACGCCAAACCCAATGAGTAACCCCTTCGCTTGATTCCTAGCTGTCTAGCCCCTCAGGTGACTAGGTACCAGCCGATTGATGCAATGGGGATCAGAGTGCACCACCCGTCTTTCAAATGGGTTACCACGCACGGCCAACACGTGGGGACTTTGGCTGTCCATGAGAAGTAAGAAGCAAACAGAGCTGTGACAGCTTCTCATGGAGAGTTCCCTCCCTTGCCGTCGAGGGAAAGAAGGATCAATAAGACAGAAAAAGGCGTAGGGGAGAATAAAATATAAATTGAGTAAAGATCTCTGGGAACCTCGGGATTGGGACACCCGTACCCACCTAAAGAAGGTGAGCCCCTGAGGGGTTAAAGAGCCACTGTACCAGGTCCAAATTTATTAATAATATTAAACAGAACATATTAAAAGCAAAAGATCTGGTCGGTCTAAAATGGTTTAAGGTTCACGTAGGCATCCTAGGCAATGAAATGGCCAACCAGCACGCAAAAGAGTCCACTGTGTCAGGGGAACCATTGTCTATCCTGGCCCCCTACTCTTATTTAAAAAAGAAAATTAAATCGTTTATCGTTGAGGAATTGAGTCAATATTGGGGCACCTGAGACTCCTTCACTGGCATCAGGGCCCAGGATTATACCGACAAGGTAAATGTCAAATTTCTTTTTCACAATAAAATCTCATCTATTTTATTTGTGGGCATGGTCCATTCCCAGTATATCTACATCAATTTAAAAAACTGAGCTCTCCTTACTGTTCTTGTAAAGCATTGGAGGATGCTAATCACTATGTTTTTAATTGCCCCCTTACAGCGAATTTACTCGAGCAAAACTTTAGACGTATCTATAAATTAAAGTTCTTAGGCAAACTAAATCTAATTGTAAGTGGTTCGGTTCTGGAATATTTATGTATTCATCCATATTGAAATGAACGACTGGTATTAGAGATAAAAGGATACGCCCCCAACGACAACAAACATCGGGGACGAGTGGCCTACCTTGTTGCTGCTGGTACACGAGCGACTATATTTGCTGTCCCTCTGCGACTGGGTCAAAGACCTCTGACCCCACTTCCCTGTTACTCAAGAAAGAGGAAGAGTACACCTACTTAGAGTTGGGTGACCCAAAAAGTGCTGTTTTGCTGGAGAGTGTTTGCTATGGGAGCACAATGATTCCTTGGCGAATTTCTATCTACTTAGCTCAGTTTACCATTTTGCTGGCGTGACTTCACTGCAGTTCCTTTTCACCATCCCTGGGGCCTGGCAACAAGAACTTTTACCTACGGTCATACTACAGTGGTCGTGCTGCAGCCACCCTACATCTTTGACTTTATTTGTGTCGTACTACAGCCGGACTGATCTTGTGCCTCCCTACATCAACAACATCGCTCTAAATCCTGCCGGTACTTCCCATTTCGCACTGGAATTGATCTATGTATGGTCGCATCTTTGCTGTAACAGGACCGGACTGGTGTGCTCTTGGGACTTTTTGGTATTTTGACTTTGCTTTCGGCTCCAAAAATTGGCGAGTTCTAACTTCTTTTAGGGAACTCCCATTGATTTTAGTGTCTTTTTTTCTTTTGTTTTAGCTTTAGATAGTATTTTAAGGTCATTGTTTTAAGTATATTCCCTTTTACTGTGTTTATATTGGTTTTATAGATTGCCTCTGTGCATCTGCGTCGTTTTTGCATCCAATTGGATTTTTATTGTTATATTTTAATAATTAGATTTTTCTTGAGGATATATATGAGTACAATGGACAAAATTTGGGCTTTTTACCAGGGGTCCGATTTTTTATTAGATTGGTTGGTTTTGTGGATTTTAATTGCGCAAGAGCCAGTTTTGACCATATTACGCCATACGTATGGCTAAAATATATAAAAAAAATATTATGCATGTAAAAATTAAATATTTAAATGCTTTATGATTTAAATGTTTGTTGTCTCTCGAAAAGAAACAAGAGCTTTAAATTACAAAAATTGTAAAAGTTAAAATAAAATGGTAAACATCAATAGCTTTTAAGAATTTAAAAGTGTTGCCGTGTTGGTGCTCACCCACCGACATTCGCATGTCCAGGGATGAGCAGTTAAAAAACTGTATACGGTGAACTCTAAAATTAGGACATTCAATTAAAACATGATAAATGGTGAAATCTACAAGGCAATTTGGGCAAGTAGGAGCTCTTTCGGCGAATAAAAGATGTCGATGAGTTAAGCGGGTATGGCCAATGCGGAGTCTAGTCAATTTGACCTCGAGCTCACGCACTGGAAGAGCCGTCCATAATGTAATTGTAGGTTTGATATAATGCAATTTATTAATTTTTCGATCCCATGATTCTTGCCATTTAGAATGAATAAAATGTGTATATGAATTCTTCGCATCGTCAACAGAATGTATAAATAAAGACGCTGTTTTCGCAGCGTTGTCAGCTTGAACATTTCCCATTATTCCAACATGACTCGAAATCCATCGGAATAAAATCTCATAGTCCCTGTTTTTTAAAGTTCTCAAGAGACTCAGAATTTCCAAGGCTGTAGGATGAATTTGATTATGAAAATGAGATAGTTTTTTCAAAGAACTCATGCTGTCGGTATAAATACAAAATTTGCGCTCGGTAGAGAGAGCAACATTTTGTAGAGCATAGAGAATTGCCATTAATTCAGCAGAAAAAATGGATAAAGAAGTATGCATACGATAACTAATTGTGTATTAAAAGTTATACCACATCCAACATAACCGTTGGACTTCGAACCATCAATGAAAAGAGGCATACGAGTCGAATACCGACAGCGATGAGAACTAAAAAGTTTCTGAAAAATCACTGGAGCCGTTGTTGATTTCTCAAATCCATGAAATGGATTTAGAAAAGAGAAATGAGGGATATCCCATGGAGGAAATAGTAATGGATCACGTGTTTGAATAATTACATCGTGGAGTTCCGAATCTTCGAGGAGTAATTTCACTTTCACAAAAGGGTAAAATACGAGAGGATCGCCAAAGACGAACAGGAAGCATTGAAGAGTGCAAAGGATGTTTCTTGATAGACAATGTACGCAAGAAGTATTGGACGGATAATTTTTGGCGTCGTAAATTTAATGGCAACTGGTGACAGATAATATACAGACTCTCTATTGGAGAAGTCCGAAAAGCTCCCGAAAAAATTCTTAGGGCAGAGTGATGTATAGTATCCAGTCTACGTAAAACGGAAAGCCTTGCAGACCCATACACCATACAACCGTAGTCAATGCGTGCAAGAATAACTGCCTCATGAATTCGAAGTAAAGATGTACGATCTGCTCCCCAAGTGGTTCTTGATAGCACATTCAGAATGCTCAATAACCTGTCACACTTCTTCCACTGATTTAAGACATGTGGAGGGAAAGTGAGCTTACGGTCAAATATTATTCCCGAAAATTTAAATTCATCCACAACAGAAATTTCGACATTCCGAATAGAAATTGTAGGATCCAAATGAAGACCTCGTTTCCTGCAAAAATGAACACAGCGACTCTTTTCGGCAAAATAGGGTGTCCGTTATCATCACACCAGTCAATAAGCTTATTTACTGCAATTTGTAGTTGTCGATCTATTGAGCGCATATTGCTGCCTTGACAGGAGATCATCCACGTATAAGGTAGTTTGAACAGATGAAGGTAAAACACGAAGAACTTGACTAAAATGCAGAATAAAAAGTGTTACACTGAGGATGCTTCCCTGTGGAACCCCCTCAGCCTGTATAAAAGGGTCCGAATAAAAATTACCAATTCGGACACGAAATGATCTTAAAGATAAAAAGTGTTTTATGAAAATGGGTAAATTTCCTTTAAAACCAAAATTTAGAAGGGTTTTAAGAATGCCAAAGCGCCAGGTACGGTCGTAGGCCTTTTCAACATCAAAGAAAATGGATACAAGGTGATTCCGGCGAACAAAAGCATTGCGTATTTGAGTTTCGAGAAAGACGATATTATCCGAAGTCGACCGTCCTCTGCGAAATCCACTCTGCATTTTCGGAATCCATCCTCTCTTCTCCGATTCAAAAATTAACGTGGAATTGATCATACGTTCCAATATCTTGCACAAACAAATTGTGAGCTCTATGGGTCTGTAGTGGAAAGGGTTAGAAGAGTCCTTGCCTGGTTTGAGGATGGGAATCACAATAGCTTCATGCCATTGTGAAGGGAACTTTTGTTCATCCCATATACGATTAAATATGAATAACAGATTAGAAATTGAAGTGTTAGACAAATGGCGGATCATACTATAAGTGATTCCATTCGGGCCAGGACTTACATCGTGTGCTTTAGACAAAGCTGAAATCAATTCATGTATTTTGAACTCAGAATTGTATGTGTAGAAAACCGCAAGATCTTTCTTTCCGCGCGATTCTTTAGAGCCACAAAACTAGACTGGCACGACACAGCATCGGATCATTTCTGGATCTAGGTGTACTCCTTTTAGAGGATTCATCAAAATCGCTTGCGCGCAAGTTCTTTCAGATCCTTATTTAGAGACACTTGTGGTGATCGAGTTGTTTAAGTTAAAGACAGCTTGATTAAGTGATGAAGCATAAGCACCCGCCTGTGTGATGCCTGGAGACGCGGAGGGGCTGGATAAATTTAAATCCATGCTTGAGCGTATGTCGATAGATTCAGGTGGGTGGGTGGCGTTTGTGCTTGAAGTCGACATATTGTGAGACCCAGTGCATGACTTGTGAGGAAAAAACCAATGAAATCAGGGCGATCACTTAATGAAAACTACAACCACGTAAAAACCTTTAAATTTCATGCAAAATATCATAATAACAAAAAATAGACAAGATACAGATGTAATCACCAGAATAAAATCCACGTTCAAAGCATAAGATATAATAAATTAGAACATACAAATATTAAAAAGGATTGCATTATACAGCAAACATACACAAAGAAGAGATAAAACAGTATATGTACATCTAAAAGAATAAATAAATGAGAAACAACTCACCAACTGATGAGCAGAGATCTCCTGAGTAGCTGGTAGGCATAAAAAACATTTTGTTCAATCAGTCCAAAAATAAACAATTCACCACGTGCCCAAAGGTTCATTGAATGTTTCTTAGTCACTGAAAAATTCCATTGATACGGTGATATGAAGTTCGAATCCAAAGATTGGCCACAAACACAGTTGTCTCTGGAAATGCCGATACCGTAAAAAGTGGTCGCTAGGTATCACATGAATATCGGCAGTAGAATGTGTGTTCAAATGACA
>JAOUZG010007030.1:0-11026 GCA_026289955.1 Argiope argentata | reverse complement strand
TTATAAAGTGGGCACATCGTCATCATCAATTCCTTTTTGTTCGTCGTTTCTATAAAATAACGTCATCTTCCAGTTTGTTTCAGTTCTCTTATTTTTAAATAATTAATCTCGCTCTCAGACGATTATCGGTTGCTGTTTTGGGGTGCGGGTGGGGAGGGGATTCTCTGTCAGTATTAACTATCGCAATTTTGTAAAACGCGACCAATATTTATTTTTTAATGATATTATAAGCGCCTTCTTACTAATTGTATTTCTCAAAAAACTGCAAATATTAGAATATAATTTTATTATCAATCTGCATCACGCTCATTGGAATTTACCTCATATACAACAGCTTCCAGTAATAGTGAACTTTTCGTCAAAATTACTAGGTTCTCTTTATTTCAAAATGTGTCGAGTTAAAAAACTTTGTTTGCCAGCTAGAAAAATTGAAAATGAAAGCTTTTGAAGATGAAAGTTTTTTTAAAAAAATTAACATTAACGTTAGAGAGAGAGAGAAGTTTTTGATTTCTTCAAGCCACTTTAAACTGGTTAATGACTTAAATTAAGACAAACAATCATTTAAAAAATATCAATAATCCCACATGCTAACTTGAAATTTGCTAACGTAGATTTTATTTTTTACTTTATTTATTAACTGATAAAATCCAGACATCGGATTAGTCTCTCCTAAACTTTCCTGTATAATCTCTAATAAAAGTCGTATTATATGTTTAATTTAGAATGATAGTTAATTTATTTTATATTTTTATGTGGATTATTATTAATAAAATATGTCAATGTATTAAGAATAAATTGTTATCTGGGTAATTCCTATTCATTTTCTGGAAATGAGAACAATAAGTTTAACTTGTATTTCCAACTTTTTATCAATAATTATTTAAGTAAATACTTTTTCTAAAAGTGCATACATTACATTTCGCTTTTCCGTAATAAATATTGAAGTTTTATCTCATTATTTTTCTAGTTGGGTCCATATTTAAATGCGAAATAATAGAATATTTGTTTTTAAATTGCTATTTAATTTTAAATGTTCAATAATCAACTAGGTATTGAAAATAATAATATTTTGGATCGTTTGCAGTACTAAAATGACTCATTCAATGAAACAATGAAAATGAATACAAATATAATTTAACTCGCACGAGCACGTGGTGCGTGGCCGTTCAAAAATTTATGTTCTGACATGATACATTGAAATATGCATAGCAGATTCCATTTTAATCTTTCTATTTTATTTTTATGAAAGAAATATTAAAAGTAGGTCATTATTGGCTTGCTATCTAAAGCTATTGTTTCCTTATATTTCTCTTGTGTAACTAAAATGTTTTAAAAACACAACTACAACAGATAATGGAATAGCAAATATATTGCAAACCCATAAGCATGGTGAAATTAAACATTTTAGAAAGCCATGTTTTCTCTACTACGAATTGAATGCATGAAGAGCTTTAGTATCTAGATACTTCTGTTCAATTTGAGGTAATTTGTAGTAGAGATAAAAACAGAAGTAACTTACCATTGGTGCATCAGTTGAATAGCAGAAAATATTGAGTGTATGCAAGGTGAAGTATGGATCAGAATTTTTGTGGCAATTTAAATTTCGGAAGAAGCTAAGGATAATTATCCTTATTGAATAAGTCCAATTAGGGGGAGAATAAGTAAAATCTTATTTCATATTGCAGGGGACATAGTTAATGTGTTCCTTGATTGTGGGATTTTCATGAGCTTCGAGTTGATTAAAAATCATTCATGAAAATTATTTCATGAAATCTACAAAGTTTGGAGTCTGAAGATCTCTACGTAAAATTTAATTCCAGATAAACCAGGGAACATGGATAATGATAAGAAGAATTTTACTTTGTAGATCTTGAATTTTGTTTTAGCAGCGAACATTCAAATTTGTAGAACTTAAATAAGATAGGTCTTAAAAAGCGTTTATATAATATTTTATTCTTTATAGACAGTGAGGGGGAGGGGGACTTGTGCCCATGATTAGGACAACGAGGTAAATTTTAGCTCAAAGCTTCGGTTTTCTACTGTTGACATAGCTTTCAGAGGTGAATTTCTTATCTAGAATCAGTCCAAGTCCATTTTTTAACACAGATTATCTTCAAATAATGCGGGTGTAGGTATCAGATGCTTCAGCTGCCTTTTCCCGCAAACGACGGCACTTCGCGACACGGAATACCATGTGTTTAGCGGCCTTTTCCCTCATAGAACACCACTCAATGTCCCCAACTTCCATGTTTTTGTTTGGTCTTTCCTAAACATGATAAATTATTCTGTTCAGGAGTTCTTTTTGAATTTTTTATGTGATAAAATTAGTGGTACTGCTCTGTATATAGTTTTCAATTCAATTTCTTTCCCATTTTTATCAAAATTGGACACAACAACGAATGAGTGGGTACAGCTAGAATTAAAATAAAACTACAAACGCTACTATATCTTAAGGCGATTAGGGACCTTTAAAATGACTTTTTGCAATTTTTAATTTTACAGTTATTAAGAGTAATACTATAGGAGGTAACTCACAAAACTTTAAATCATTATATTAATTTAATTAAAAGTTATGGGGGCTAATATAATACTTAATATTGATAAATAACGTCAATGGTAAATGTTCCAGGTGCTCCAAATTTGTTCGAAAGCTCTTCAATTACCTTCTCTAACCCATTTAAAACAGAAGGGGGATTAATCTTTGAGTTCGAAATGTCAAAATTGACCAATGTAATAACTTAAAACCACTTAAGCTTTTAAAAAAATCAGTAGTTTTCAGTTATTACACTGGTTAATTTTGATATTTCGTGCTCAAACTTCAAGATTAATCCCACGAATTTATTTGAGTTGCTGGTCTTGTTTCGCTTGATTAGTCAAGTTAAAGATGGCTTTGTTTGCTTGTTGTGTAAAGTGAGTGACGACTTTGTTTTGATTTCTGCTTCAAGTGAGTTTGACGGCTTAGCTTTCCCTGTTCCGTAAAGTGAGTCTGACGAATTTATTTAGCTGATGTGTCAAGGGAGTGTCGGCCTTGTTTTGCTTGATTACTCAAGTTAAAGATGTCTTTGTTTGCTTGTTGTGACAAGTGAGTGACAGCTTTGGTTTGATTGCTGCTTCAAGTGAGTCTGACGGGCTTTAGCTGCTGGTAGATAGCACCGCGACAGATCTGAAGATTATGTTGTAAAGGTCCCCAACGTAGTGGGTAAAGAACGTGATACGAACCCGCGAAGCTAGGGCCAGAACATGAGTAACATAACCACAATACCAAAAGTATACTTCAGTATCGTAGATGTTATCTGGATTATGAAGCCAATGCCTCAGAGATAAGCATTTGTGATTTTAAGATTCTATTTCGTGATCCTTTTACCCTACTCAAAGGATTAATTTCTCTAAAAAATGTCTTTACATCTGCGTATCTTTAATGTGACACGCAAATATATTCAACTTTTTTTATCAATACATTACGTGAATGGAATCAATATAATTGTATTTTGAAAAACCTTTCTCTAATGGTAAAACTAAATGCATTTTTAATTTGAATTTAATTTCATTAAGGATTATATATAGTGTTAAACGGAATTAAGATATATTTATTTTAAATAAATTGATAAATTCTAAAAAATCTGAAAAATATAAGTTAAACAATATTACTTGCTTAATAAAAACATTTTTTTTCATTTTTAGAAAACATTATCTATATTATGCCACAAATTATATATATATATATATATATATATATATATATACACTACTTATTTAACATTCTATGATAGTTTTTAGTCTGCACAACACATTAAAAAAAGCATAATAGGTTTTAGTTTCTCCTTTTGCAACAGGTTATCTAAAACAACTTGGTAGTTTTCTGAATTAAATGCCCTCTCAGAAAATTTTCATCTAAGAAAATTTCTATTAATTTATGAAAAAGAAATACTATATTGCATCTTTCAATGTGTCATGTTATTTTATGGAATCGAAATTTTACCAGTTTATTATATTCGGAACTATATATATGTATTTGCTGTCATCACTTTTTTAATTGTGAAACATTACTTTGTCAAGTACTCTTTTTTGGATGTTTAGAGCGAATTATGCTCTGAACAATTAATTCTGTGATAAAAATACGAATGAATAATTTTTTTTTTATTTTTTGTCCTCTGTTTTAATATTTAATGGTATTTGAGTTCCATGTGTACTGACATTTTTACTCAAAGGGTGATGTGGTTTTGATTCAGAGATGTTCATATTTCTGAAGTGGACATAGTGCCTACCTTTTTTTGGAACTGAAATAAATTTCTTTAATATCCACTATATAATAATGTAAATGAGCCTAGTTGGTTTTAAAATCTCGAAAATTATTATATCTCCTTGTTATACATTCCATAATTATTTATCTTGATTGGAAACAACAGCTTATGTTTCGATGCATCTGTTATTCATGTGATATCATGTTGTTTTGGTTAGGAGGTTTAGGTGTCTCTGAAATAACGTATGCAATAATTATTCGTTTTTTCATTGGTAGATGGCGAGTCACCTGACCCATGACATTTGAGATTGGTTTTGACAGTATTATTTGAAACATTTAACTAAATTTGCTATCAATTGCTTTTGCCGGAGTTCCGGCGCAGTAGAAGAGTGTCTTCTTCTTGATCTGGGCGTCCCGGTTAGGGCAGGGTTTTTTTCTGTGTACTATCTGTGAGATTTGTGAATGTTTTCCCCTGTAAAAAAGGGTTGAGGAAGCAAGTGTGTGTGTGTGTGTGTCATTTCATTTGAGCTCGAAGTCATACTTCGGACCTAGGGTGCTCAGGGGTCCATACGCTCAGAAGCTACTGCACCCCATTTCCGTTATAAAGTGGGCACATCGTCATCATCAATTGCTTTTTGTTTGTCGTTTCTATAAAATAACGTCATCTTCCAGTTTATTTAAGTTTTCTTAATTTTAAATAATTAATCTCGCTCTCAGACGATTATCGGTTGCTGTTTTTAGGGGGGTAGGGAGGGCATTCTCTGTCAGTATTAACTATCGCAATTTTGTAAAACGCGACTCATATTTATTTTTCAATGATATTATAACCGCCTTCTTACTAATTGTACTTCTCAAAAAACTGCAAATATTAGAATGTAATTTTAATATCAATCGGCATCATGTTCATTGTATTTTACCACATATACAACATCTTCCAGTAATAGTGAACTTTTCGTCGAAATTATTACGTTCTTTTTATTTTAAAATCAGTCGAGCTCCAAAACTTTGTTAGCTAGCTACAAAAATTGAAAATGAAAGTTTTAAAAATGAAAGTGAAATAAAAGTTTTTTTTGAAAATGAAAGTGGGGTTTTTTATTAGCATTAGAGAGAGAGAGATAGAAGTTTTTGAATTTTTTCAAGCCACTTTAAACTGGTTAATGACTTAAATTAATTAAGACATGTAATCATTTAAAAAATAAACTTGAAATTTGCGAACGTAGATTTTTTTTACCATATTTTCTAACTGATTAGATCCAGGCATCGGAATAGTCTCTCCTTAACTTCCCCTCATAATCTCTTATAGAAGTTGTGTTATATGTTTAATTTTGAGTGATAGTTAATTTATTTTATATTTTTATGTGGATTATTATTAATAAAAGATGTCAATGTATTAAGAATAAATTGTTATCTTGGTAATTCCTATTCAGTTTCTGGAAATGAGAACGATAAGTTTAAAATGTGTTTCAAACTTTTCATCAATAATTACTTAAATAAATACTTTTTCTAAAACTTCATACATTACATTTCACTTTTCCATAATAAATATCGAAGTTTTATCTCATTAGTTTTCTAGTTGGGTACATATTTAAATGCGAAAAAATAGAATATTTGTTTTTAATCTGCTATTTTTTTTAAAAAAAATATTCAATAATCGACTAGGTTTTGATAATAATTTTTATTATGTCAACTAGTATCATGTTATCAATTTTAAAAAACCGTGCGCCAATGTCCGTTTTTTTTTGTTAATTATTATTAATACTACACTGTTTTAATCATTTTCAATTAAAAATTCGGTTGAAATTCTGTGTTAATATATAAATATTGCCGTGAAAAAGAAATTATACTTACTTATTTTTCCGTCTTCGCAAACCATCGCCAACGATTTAGTAACTCATTGGCGACGGATTTAAATTTGGCGATAAAGATCAATGTATTACACCATTGCCAGATTGCCATAATTGGCGGTTCAGCAATTCATTGACGATAACTTCAAATTTGGCGGAAATGTTGTACAGTATAATAAGTAACTACCAAAGAAATAATCATTCGCACTTATATTGTTGGTATTAGTATAAAATTTTGAATTAATTTTAGATTTCTAATTTGAAGGGAAAGGTATTTATTGGAATTAGTTATAATTTTATTTTATTTTATTTGAACACATTTAATCATATTCCTGCTCCAACTTGAAAAATATTATTTTAAGATTTATAGATAATATTGTCTTAAGAAATACGATATGCTATACAAATGGGTTGTTTCAAAGGAATTAAAATATGCTGGTTATTAAATAAAGACTGATTTTAAAATTTAATTTTCATTTTTATGATCCTCCATTCAAGGAAAGATTTTGATAGCGTATTAGAAATGATATGGACATCAGATCTTTCTGACAGCTCTTTACATGCATTAATGCTTTAACACAATGTATTAATTATTATCTTAACAATTTAGAATTGAATACGTTCTGTTTGAATACGTTTTAATCTAATTAATTTTACGTTTATTAATGGTTCCATATTGCTTACTTTTCATAAATAGTTCAATGAATATAACATTTAGATTATTATGAATATAACACTTAGATTATTATGAATAGAACATTATGAATATAATGCTTAGACTAATATGAATAGAACATTATGAATAATGCTTAGATTATTATGAATAGAGCATTATGAATATAACACTTAGATTATTATGAATATAAAACTTAGATTATTATGAATATAACATTAAGAATATAGCACTTAGATTATTATGAACATTATGAATAAAACCCTTAAAGGCCGGGATAGCCTGTTTGGTAGAACATTGGACTCGTACTCCTTAGATTGAGAGTTCGAAACTCACCGGCCAAAGATTCTCCGAGTGCATAACGGCTGGCGCTAGTTAAATGAGTTGTGGTCCCAAAGTCCTCAATGTTGAGAGTAAGACCCAGTGGTGGTACTGGTTCGTTCTGATCGTTCTCTGTTCTAAACTACGATCTGAGATGAAAATGAATGAATATGCATGAAAGAAGTCCGCCCTCTAAAAGGGGATCTGGCATATATGTAGCTTAGTCATACTCTTGGCCTAGATGACGCTACTTTAGGCTTAAAAAGAGACGCATATTTTAGGCTTAAAATCTGCTGATGTATCAGCTGGGCCTGTCCATGGCAAGTGTCATAAGAAACAACAACAGATTATCCCCTTAACTGGTTTATTTTTCCATCTAATAAGGTGGCACCTTCTATTTTGGGAATATTTTATTATTTTGATTCAGATGGAAATTCACGGAATACTTGGCTTATCTACGCATTCGAAGTCATTTTGATACTGAATTATAATCATTATGAATGACTTATTTTTTGCTTACAACTATCAAAATTCGATAAATCGATGCACGTACGACATACGGGCAAACCGGTTAAGAGGTTATCCGCTTCCCTTAATTTTTTTTTTTTTTTTGAAAAAAAATCTTCACATTTTTTTAAATATAATGAAACACTAAGAAACAAAACAAAAAATGTAGGTTTTAAGTTGAGTTTTTAATTTTTTGCAGATGTAAAAGCATTTAGTTTCAATATTAGTAAACTATCCCGAGTTATCTCGGGCAAATGAGAAAAAAAATTAGTCTTAGTATGACACCTTTTAAAACAAGGAACAACACAAAGTAATATTTAACATTCTATATATTGGTATCTATTCGATTAATTAATTATAAAAATATTTATAGAAAAATATCAAAATATTACGGATATCAATACTGAAATTCATACCTGCGTTGGCAGTAAAAATAAAACGAGTAGGAACAGGTGGTAACTTTTTTTTTGAATTGCACACCACTGATGACCTGTCGACAAATCGACCGACTCCGAAACACTTATACTATCTTCTTCACTAACGCTGCATATAAAAGATTCACTTCCAATATCTTCAATGTACACCTTTTCATAATCACTATCTGAAAAATCTTCGTTTCCGCCATCTTGCATCATCAACATTATTTTACTTATATTTAAAACAACTGTCTTCTTTATACGTTACTAAGCCACAAGCCAAAGTATACAATACAATTGGGAAAACACGCGATCAATCCTGCTAAAAGAGCCGCGAAACCAAGAAAACTCGGTTAGCTGACAATCAAAGTTGAATAATTCCTTTCATTTATTCCAGGCCGAATAAAACCGTGGTAAAACAAATGGTACTGACACATTTTGTCTCACCCGTGTTTTCTTGGGATAATATTTAACTGCAATATATAAGAACTCGAGATAACTCGGGATAAGCAGGCAAGCGGTTAAAAATCTTAATAAAATTTCAATTCAACTTTAAGACAATTTTTGTCTTTTTGAATGCATTTTTTTTTCAATATAGAGATTTACAGAATAATTATTCGTACTCATTTGTACAAATCAAACAAGGAAGTTTGTATTATAAGATTATTAACTAATATTTTATGATTTTGTGGTAAAGCCGATCTCTCCGTAATTGTGCTTACCTTTCAGAATGTACAAGAAAACTGAATGCAAGTCGAAAATATAAGAGTATTCTTATGATAGCAGTACGTTTGACCTGTGTAAATGCGATCTGCGAATAATATTGTGAATGAAATCCGAATGAATCCATTTTGCTTTCATTTCAGAAGAGGAAATTTTAGTAAATATTCAAAGAAAAATCAGCAACCTTTTGATAATTGCTATTATTTTTCCATAATTACGTCAAATTATTTCGATTTGATTTTATGTTGGACATAAAACCAGAGAGGATTTTATTATTGGTATTCTTAGAATTCTAATTATTTTTAATGCCTAAAATCATAACTAAATATTTCACGTTATAACTATTATTCATAACCCTGTATTGTATGTTAATGAAAGAAACTGTTGTTTTCTAAACTAGTTTCACTAAAAGAATGTTTAGGAAAATATTTCTCGTTGACACTTTTGGGAACTCAATGATTGTTCAGATTTTTGGTCCAAATGTTAAGTGGTAGACAAATAATCGTAGATTATGTGCATAAAAACTATTTTATAAAAAGATACATCTGGTTGTGAATGTAAAGAAAGCCTTTTTTTGTATAAAGATTTATTTGACAGTTTTTAGAGCAATGACATAAGCTTTAAAGTTCGAGAGTTTTAGAATTTTATTTTAACCTTTCAGATTTGTACCGACTTTTATTTCTTTTATTTTGTGAATAATGATGTAAAACCTGGCTCTTTCTTTTAAATTTACTTATGTTTTTATTTTTTTAAAATTTTGCATCATATATTATTTAATTCATCATAATAAGTGTTTCCATATAGTAATAAAAAACTATTGTAGCGTTTAGCCTTATAAGCCAGATAGCATCTACGATACTAAAGTCGACTTTTGGTATAGTAGCTATGTTATTCGGCTACTGGCTCTAGCATCGAAGGTTCGTATCGCGATCTTCAGTCGATACATTGATGGCCTTGACAACGCGACCTTCTGCAACGGTCGTGACACCATCTACCCGCAGCAAAATCGTCAGAGTCACTTGATGTAAAGCAAGCAAAACAAACAAAAATCGTCAGAGTCATTTGACGAGCAAGCAGCAACTCGCTATAACGCTTGGTGCGATACAAAATCGTTCGTTTCTTCGCCGACTCACTGGTGGGGGAGTACTGTAGCGTTAGCCTTATAAGCCAGACAACATCTACGATACTGAAGTCGACTTTTGTATTATGGTCATGTTACTCTGCTACTGGCTCTGGCATCGCAAGTTCGTATCGCAACCTTCAATCGTTACAATATTTACATTAATTTAGGACAGGTGTGATATGGATTATGGAATGGAGTATTTCATATCTTATAAATTAGCAGTTGAAAAAGAGTATTAATGTAATGTCCATACTGAATCAATTAGCTGAAATTTCCCTAAACTTTGTAAAATAATGAATTTTCACAAAGGTGTTTATATTTAACTCAAATAATCTTTGAATCAAAACATATATTGTATATTAACTCAAAAGACAAATAGAAAATCATCACTCGTTCACTAAAACTCATTGACTGTAATTGATGATGCCACAGCTGCCCAAAGTAAGCAAAACGTGACTATCAAAGAATGACAAGAGTTGATGTTAGTCGATCCAAAATGCATAATTCTTGTCAAAACAGTAGAAAAATACTTTCATAATCAAATAAAAGTCAGCAGTACACTTTGATTGGGACGAAAATAAAAATCATTCTGCACATCTTTCATGAAAATTCACTACATGCATATTTTTTTCTCATATAAAGAAATGGAATTGAAATAAACAATTAAATGTCAAATATTTTTAATGAAAAAAAATTAATGACATCATAAATTTTAATAACTATTTACAAATATGTAAGACTACAACTGTGATATGCAAGCAATGCATATTCGATCTAAATTCAGAGTCTAATTACGTCATCTTTGACTTCGGCTGATCAGTTTTTGTTCACTTGCTTGTAAAGTCATCGACAATTATAAATGATTTTTGCCATGGAATTCTGATTCGTAGAGTCTCAAATCGAATGTTAGAAAATTCATCACTCATACAATGCCATGTACCGCATCTGGCAAGCATTTTTGACAAAGTATTGTTGCATGATTAACCTCTCCAAGAACCGTTTAAAAATGATGTTCAGATATCCTGTATATGAAAACTATTTTAAAGAAATAGAGATAATAAGATAATTAATTTTCATGTTGTAGAATTATTACCACTGCATATACCATTGACGTGAAAAAATTAAAATGCAATATTGATTTTGGATTTTTACTTTTACTGTCTTATTCAGATTGTTACT
>JAOUZG010007024.1:0-14482 GCA_026289955.1 Argiope argentata | reverse complement strand
TGCTGACTGTTTCTAATATTCTGATTGGCTGATATAGAGAACTGAAATGAATACAGTAGTCTTGAGACTTCTCCCAGTCTTTTTTAAAAAGGTCATTTCATTTTTGGCTTGCTTCTAAACTGTGGTGTGAGACTTTCTTTCAGCTGCTGCACTTACCTGATTTTTTTTCTAAGATGTGTGCATCTAAAGCTCGGGAACTTTTAAAACGCAAGAGTGACCATCAAGATAAAATGCCTAAAAAATTGTGTTTTAACGAGCGTTTGGACGAAAAAATAACTTTGGATACTTTACCCAATAATATGGTTCATCTCGGTGACGGCTTGTTTGTTGTTGTGAATGAATTTCATAAGGAAACCCGTGTTCACATTCGAGTTTACGTAACAGATGACAATGGATTCCTTCATCCTACGAAAGAAGGAGTGTCTTTGAAGCCTGATGTATGGAGTTCTCTTCTCTCTAAACTTCGCACCTTTCCTGCCTTTCTGGATCCCGATGCCGTGGATGTTGTGAAAAAAGATGTGTGTATTTTCAATCACAGTGTCAACTCTCAAATGTGTGTTAGTCTACAGAGACTTTTTCAGAGAAAGGACAATTCATTTCATCTGGTGCCAGAAAGAGTAATCATCAGAGGAGCTCAATTTGAACACTTATTGGATTCACAGAACCGAATTTTCGATTGTATTAAATCTAGTCTCATAGCATACACACTCAAAGAACGTGTCCTTTTGGAAATTCAGAAGCATCCATATGACGAAAAATTAGATGACTGGGATGCTGATACGCCACAAGGTTATGATGAACTGGTAATTTCTTTATGTAAATGTTTGTTGGACTGTATTTCACAAAATATATCTGTGCTTTCAAAATCTGAATGTATAGATTGTAAGCATGGGTTCCTATTTAATATGGACGTTCATGACTGTGTGTCATTTAGTAAAAAACAGAATTTTGATGCTTATTTTGAAAAAGCATTGTATAATGTTGAATGGAATGTGTTAGCTGCTAAGTTCGTAAAACTGAACATTAAAAGGCCTTATTTGCAATGGTTTCAGAATGAATTATTTACTGAAATGAATTTTGTGAAATTCTTTTCGAAAATCGAAGAGTTGTATTTAAATGAAACTGTGGATGTATCTTCATCATGTTTTGAGTTTTAAAGTCTTATAATAAAATTTATTTATTTCCTCTAATTTGTTTCAGTTTTTATCTTATTCTTTATTTTTATTTATATTTTTATGCAAAAGTATATAAAGGCATTTGTGAATCCTATGTTATCTCATTGGTTATTAGTATATGTGGGAGAAGAACTTAAAAAAAAATATTTAATATTTTTCTTAATAAACTAAAAAAAAAAAAATGCTAGGAAACTCACTTGAAAAATTATATAAAAATCCTGAGCTTCCAGCAAGTTTTGCAGGCTTAAATGCTTTGCGAAGGGTTTTAGGAAACAGTATAAAGTCTAAACAAATTAAAAAATGGTTAAAGGCTAAAGAGTCTTACACTCTACATAGGGCAGCAAGACGAAATTTTAAAAGGAATCGAGTAATAGTAGGTGGAATAGATGAGCAGTTTCAAGCTGACTTGTTAGACATGCAGTCTCTAAGTAAATCTAATAAAGGATATAAATATTTGCTGACATGTATAGACGTGTTTTCAAAATATGCTTGGGCAATACCTTTGAAGGATAAAACAGGTCAAAGCATTTTAAGCGGCTTTCAGAAAATATTCAAAGAACGCACTCCTCAATTACTACAAACGGATAAAGGAACAGAATTCAAAAACAGAATAGTTCAAAATTATTTAAAGAAAATGAATGTACACTTTTTTACGACAAATAATGAAACGAAAGCTAGCATAATCGAACGTTTTCATAGAACTCTAATGTCAAAATTGACGAGATATTTTACAGAATATAACACTCAAAAGTACATAGACGTGATTCAAAAAATAATATCTAGTTATAATAATACGTGGCATCGAAGTATCAAAATGGAACCATCTTCAGTAAATATTGACAACCAAGCGATAGTTTGGCAAAATTTATATGGCAGTCTTTCTCAGCAGGAATCCGGAAAACCTTCTTTTAAAGTAGGCGATACGGTTCGCATTAGTAAGTGGAAAGGAAAATTTGAAAAGGGATATGAAAATAATTGGTCTAGAGAAATATTTAGTATTTACAAGATTCTTTCAAGAATACCGATTGTTTATAAATTGAAGGATTTTAACAATAATGTTATAGAAGGTACATTTTACGAAAGAGAAATGCAAAAGGTTAAAGATTCCGGTTACTATCCTGTAGAAAAAGTGATTAAGAAAAGAAGTAAAAATGGAAAAATGGAATATTTTGTTAAATTTCTAGGATATCCAGAAGAATTCAATTCGTGGGTGAGTGAAGTGAAAATGCTATAAATAGGGGGATTCGTTAAGAAAAAAATCTATTCACTGTAAAACAAAATGTCATTCTATTTGACGCTTCCTTCTGATAGCTCTTTACATTATTTTCCCAATAATAAAATTTCAAGTTTTGTAACTCAGCTCCCTATACCGATATCATTAGAAGGAAAATGGGAAGTTGGATTAGCCGAAATAATTTACCCCCATACATGGTATAACATAAACGAGAAGAACAATATATTCGGTTTTGATTTAGGAGATGGAAAATTAATTACCAGAAAAATTCCACCAGGCTCCTATGAAACCGTTTCAGACGTTTTAAAAGCAATGACACTACCTTCACACGAAGGTAAAATCAGTTTTAAATTCAATGCTAATAACAAACGAGTAAAAATAAAAGCAGAAAATAAATCAAAAGTTATCTTACAAGAGGGTTTGTGTGATCTTTTAGGTTTCTATCCTCATGTTGTTGAGGGGGTTGAAGAAAGTTCTTTCGTAGCTGATCCGCAAGCAGCTTTCCCAGTATTTTATGTGTATAGTGATATAGTACAACCTGTCGTTGTAGGAAATGTTGAAGCACCCCTACTAAGAGTTGTGAGAATTTCCGGAAAAGACGGAGATGTTATTAGCGCTCATTATGATAGACCTCATTATGTTCCCGTAATCAGACAGTCCTTTCAAACCATTGAAATGGAACTTCGTCTTAATTCAGGTGCTTTGGTTCCATTTGAAAGGGGAAAAGTGATTATCGTTTTGCATTTTCGAATGCGACAAATCCTATAAATAGGTGGGATTTCTTAGTGTTGGCAATTATTTCCATA
Organism: Argiope argentata; assembly: GCA_026289955.1. Classification (NCBI taxonomy): domain Eukaryota; kingdom Metazoa; phylum Arthropoda; class Arachnida; order Araneae; family Araneidae; genus Argiope; species Argiope argentata. The sequence goes on along the minus strand of JAOUZG010007024.1, from coordinate 11,267 downwards.
TTTTTGATACGAAAGATGAGTTCTATTACAAAAGTACCGTATACTTGCTGCCCAACAAAATTCCAAGAACATTATACGAATCACAAAGGATCTGGAATTCCATATTATGAGGGAGTGTCTTTTCAAAAAGGGTATGGATTAGGAGGCATATTCCGCCGTTGGTTTCGAGCGGCATTACCATTTATAGTAAAAGGAGGAAAAGCAATTGGCAAAGAAGCTCTCATCACAGGAACGAATGTGGTAAACGACCTAGTTTCTGGGGAAGATATCAAAATTGCTGCCAGAAAAAGAAGTAAAGAAGCTGGAAAAAATCTGGCTCGAAAAGCTATTGGTCAAATACAGTCCATGATTGGAAAAGGAAAATATAAAAGGAAGAGAAAACCACAGAAAAAAAACATTTCATCTAAGGTACGAAAGAGAAGAGGTCGTGACATCTTTGATTCGTAATGGCTTACATTTTGAAAGGATCCCCAGAATGTGTCAAATCGGAATTGGAACTTTTTCACTTACCTCCGACTCAAACAGCCGTGGAAAATGGTCAGTGGGTTGAATTTCACCCATTGTCTAATGTATTCGATGGAGGACCTGTTGAATTTCACATTTCTGGAAGCGGCGAAGAGTATCTCGATTTGAGTCAAACCCAGCTTTATGTAAAAGCAAAAATTTTAAAAGCAGATGGTTCACCTATTCTAAAAGAAACTAATATTGATTCTGATTCATCTGCATCTGCATCAACAGCACCAACTGCTTCCACATCAACAAAACCTAATATTGGCCCTGTTAATTTATTTCTTCATTCAATCTTCAGTCAAGTAGACGTTTCCTTAAATGATCGCCTTGTGTCTAACTCTAGCAATACATATCCTTATCGATCTTATATTGAGACGTTATTGAATCACGGCTATGACAGTAAGACTTCTCAGCTTACATCTGAAATGTTTTACAGCGATAATGACGATGGATTGGAAAAGCGATCAAAATTTTTTGAATCGAGTGCTACAGTGGATATGATCGGAATACTACACAGTGATCTGTTTCATCAAGAAAGACTATTATTGAATTTGGTAGATGTGAAAATTAAATTGATTCGAAGTAAACCCGAGTTCTGCTTGCAAGGAGATGAAGGATACAAAGTTGTTTTGGAAAAAATCCATTTACTAGTTCGAAAAGTTCGTGTCAGTCCAGGTGTTATTTTAGGACACGTGAAAGCTTTAGAGAAAGAAACAGCAAAATATCCTATTAATAGAGTACTTTGCAAAGTATACTCTATTCCTCAGGGAAGTATGTCAATGGTGCAAGATAATATTTTCGTTGGTCAGATGCCCAAACGAGTCATCATCGGATGTGTGGAAAATGATGCATTTCATGGAACATTTGAAAAATCCCCTTTCGATTTCAAGCATTTTGACATAAATTTTATAGGAATTTATGTAGATGGTCAGCCAGTGCCACATAACCCCTTCGAATTGAATTTTCCTAATAATAATTACATCAAAGGTTACAATAGCTTATTTTCTGGAACTGATAAATTTGGACAAGACCAAGGATTATTTCTATCTAGAGAAGATTATATAAAGGGAAATACATTGTTTGCCTTCAATTTATCACCGGACCTTTGTAATGGAGATCATTTAAATCTCATTAAACATAGCAATTTGAGACTGGAAATTAAATTTTCAAAGGCGCTTTCTCAAACTATCTGTGTGTTGATTTACGCCGAGTTTGATAACGTAATAGAAATAAATAAATCGAGAAATATTTTATATGACTTTGGAAATTGAAAAATGAATGGAAATCAAATATATTTCATTTTATCAAGAGACCCGTATACTTCACCATTTTTCCGTGGCGTATTTGCATCCGATACTATCCCGATCTTGAAAGAAAAGTCTGCTATTGTTGTGAATACCGACACATCATCTGAACCAGGATCCCACTGGTTAGCATTGTACTTGGAAGACGACAAAGTTGAATTTTTTGATTCGTATGGAAATCCACCTGAATTTTATGGTAGACTGTTTCACGATTTCGTGTCCCGTTATTCCTCCGTGGTATGGAATTCATCAATGATACAAAATCCTACGTCTAATGTTTGTGGAGCTTATTGCATTTACTTTATCTTGAAACGATGTCAAGGCAAATCTTTGTATTCTATTGTAAACAGTTTATCTCACTGTCAGAAAAACGATTTTCGAATGTACCAATTTGTCAAAAAAAGATATGGTGTAAGAATGATTTTTAGACAGTAAATAAATAGATTATTTAAAGAGTTTTTTCGTTATTTCATTCATTTTTTGTTTTATTATAAATACAACCACTCACGACATTTTCAGTCATTGAACATGAATTCATTACACTTACATCACCCATGCACCGTTCTTGTCGGTGGTGCAACAGGATGCGGAAAGACACACCTTGTAAAGAAATTAATCGATTTTAAGATGATACATCCTTTCCCCTCTAAAATTATTTGGTGCTATGGAGCTTATCAAAACCTTTACAAAGAAATGAAACATGTGGAATTTCACGAAGGACTCCCTTCCAATATCAATAGTGTTACGAATGCTGTAATTGTGATCGATGATCTAATGGCAGAACTTTCCAGCGACAACAAATTAAGCAAACTTTTCACTAAGGGAAGCCATCATCGCAATTTAACTATTATTTTTATAGTTCAAAATATATTTCACAAAGGTAAAGAAATGAGAGATATTTCATTGAATGCGCATTACATGTTTTTTATTTAAAAATCCCCGTGATCGTTCCCAAATCATGCATTTAGGTCGCCAGCTTTACCCAAACAATGTTAAATTTTTTCGAGAAGTATACGAAGATGCTACCTCAAAAGCATTTAGCTATCTACTTGTTGATTTGACACCTCAAATCGATGATTCACTGCGCCTGCGCACTGGACTTTTTCCGGGAGATAAATTTTATGTATATCAACCTCGTTAGTCATTTCATTACGGAAGCACCATGACATCAGCAGTCTTAGATTTTGAAGGATTTCAGGTATTTCCGGGACGTTTTATCGTCAAAGAGATGGCAGTGTGTGCTGTGAATGACGAGACTTTCTGCGGACGATGGCTTTTTAAATCGCCTCATACTTTCGAAAAGCTGGATAGTAAGAAACAAAGTACTTACTCTTGGATTACTAAGTTCCTTCATCTAATCGAATGGAATGACGGTGAATTACCTTACGATACCTTTCGTTGCGTATTGGCAGTCATATTCGAAACGTTTTCCTATATTTACGTAAAAGGACGAGAAAAAAAGAAATTTCTAGAATTTTTGACCGGACGCGAAATATTAAATCTTGATGATTTTGAATGTCCCAAAGTACAAGATTTATCGAATTTTGATTTGATGTGTCCCTACATGCACGGGAAAAGTTTCCATCATTGCGCCGTCTACAAAGCTAAAGCATTTGCCAAATATTTGGAAACTATATAAAGTCCTTTTGCTGTGCAGATTTTATCAAATTAATCACCATGTGTACGAAGCAGCAGCTAGAATACTTGAAAGCTATTTGTAAAATAAAATCGAAAAGTTCTATTTTCAAAACATGCCCAAATAATATAATTAAAGCTCTGTGCGAATGTGCACTGAATGTACTTCGAGGAAATGTACCTTTAACTAAGAAACAAAAGAATAAACTCATTCCTTTTAAAATCAGCTTAAGGAAACTTTCGGACAGGAAGATACCCCTATATAAGAAGAGGCAAATTCTCATTCAACGGGGTGAAGGATTTTTATCTCTTTTGTTACCCGCTGCTATAACGGTGATTAGCTCTCTCATCAATGGAGTACACTAAGAAAATGGTCTTGATACCCGAAGATCGGGCAGAATTTGTGGATCATTTATCTGATTTGGATTCCAAAATGCAAAATATACTTCAAAGAAAGGATTTGTCAGAAAGTGAGAAGGCAAATCAATATTTACAAATACTTCAGAAGTTTGTGAAAATACAACATCACCAGGAAACTCCAGAAACCTCCGAAATTCAAGGAACAGAAACTCTATCAGAAGAAAAAGAGGATGCCCTTACAGCAAAAATTTTAAAGGCTGCCCCAGCTCGGTATTTAAATACTGTAAGGAATATTTTGGAATTTTTAAAAGAAAACCATGCAACATTATCGTGGACTCCTGAAGGAGAAATTGTTTACAAAGGTCAGCGTATACCAAGAACTAGTATCGTGAATTTAGTTACAGACTTACTTCGGAACAGAAAGAAGTCGCCAAAAGGATTCAAGGAATTTCAAGCAGCCATTAAAGAGATGAACATGCCTCCGACTTACATTGTCAACCAAAAAGTTTTTAAAGATAATGTTTTTGGAAACCCTAAATCAACTAAACATATGTATGCAAGACGAACTAAATGGATTACATTTTGATGTATATTTATTCACAATAAAAAACTATTAATTGAAATGAGCATTTTATTTACAATAAAAAACATCAGTTACAAAAGACTTTCTTAAAATAGAAATATCATTCATAACAATACAATACAATAATTTTCTTATAATAAAAATTTCATAAGATACAATTATCTTTTTTTAAAACAAAGTATGTATTAAAAGAAAGTATTAACTTTTCTTTCATTTACAAGAAAAACACAATTACAATAAGTTTTTACAATTTTTTTTTTAAATATACAGGCAAGCGCAGGATAGTGTTAAACCGTCTTCAATCTGGAAAAATAAAATAAAAAGAAGATGAACATTTTTAAAATATAAGCGTTTTATGTGTATTGTAAAATCATAAAAATTCAATCTGTAATGGAAAAAAATATTACATGCAAATATATCAGTTCATAAATTTCATATTAAATTAAACAATTGACTTTAAAAAACAGTAAGAGTAACGCGCTCTTAATCTTTGAATTATAATATAAATTATACTTGCTTTAGTATCCATAGGGTATAGTTGAAAAATCTTCTTTTATAACCCTCTTGTTGTACACCATCCTGTACAGCTTATTTTGTTTCACGTTGAAGACTTTTCTTCTTTTCGCGTTTCTGGTTATCTTGGCGGCGTCATCTAACAGTATGCTTTCCTTCCGGTCCAAGCTGCATACAATGTTTTTTATTGAATCGAAATTCAATTTTAAGCTATTTTTAAAGTTCAGGGTAAAACCCCGAACTTTGCAGCATGTCTTGCCACCGGAAGTTTGGTATGCATAGTTCTTGGGCCCTCCTATAAAAACAAAATGTTATATGAAAATAATTAATATATAAAAAGCATTATTATAGAACAAGTAAAAAATTAAAATCATATTTACCTGAGATGAATGTAGTGATTACATCACCGTCCAACTCGTCTGTGAAATCTCCCAGGAAATTTCCGAGAGGAGGGTCATTGCCACCACTACTAGCATAGATGATACTGTCTGTATCATGATACAAGACAGCTTCTCCAAGCTTATCCATCTCTGAATAGAGCTTCACCCTAGCCCAAGCTGTAGTGAAAGCCGCCAAGTAAATGTTAGTGCCAGTGTCTTGGGGAATGAAATTTTTCTTGCTGTCCCACACAATAGCCGCCACTTCTGGTGTTGGTAAGTAGACATCCTTAACCTATGAAAGAGGAAAACACGAGATCGATATTCTTCTTTGCATATTTTTAAATATGGACATTCGTAGTGATAAATGAGATATTCTAGTTAAATTTGATTACAGAGGAATAAAATGGCTTACATTTTTTGTAGGATCAGCTAACATCTTATTAAAAGCAGGTAAGTTATCAACATAAGTTATCTGACATTTGTTGATATTCATTCCCCACCTAGAAGAAAAAAATGATTAGCTAATTATAAAAAGACTAACAGTTTATTAATTACAGTTTACTAAAAAAATAAATATTTTACCTCCCCCAAAAGCTATTTAGTGCAAGTTTTGCAACTTGCCGTCTCCCTGGATTACGTTTGATTTCAGCAGGATTCAGCGAAACCCCTTCCTTCTCGAAGTACTGCTGAATATAGGAAGTCCTTTCTTCAGCAGTTGTGCAATCGGAAGGATATCCGCTGCTTTCCTGCTTAATCTTTAGAAAAAGATCTATGTAGGACCGGAAGAGATGTTCCGATTTCTCACGAAAGTGATACACCTCATATATCTGAAATGTATATATGTATCAGTACTCCAATAATATTTATGCAGATAATATGTAAATAAAGGTGGACAAAATGATACTTACTTTTGAGATTCGATAGCCTTTATCAACGGCCAACTTCACTTCCTCCGTCACCCACGTTCCTACTATAGATCTTTCTTCGTCGGTGTGCTGACAAGAGCTTTGGTTTAAGCTCTCAGCACAGCAACGGCAGAGTGGAAACATGAGTTTACCATTACTTCTGACAGGGAGAACAGGCAAATACAGTCCTCGGGGAGGCAAAACACGGCACTTTATAATTCCGAAATAATCTTCAATATTTCGAAAATTCTCTGTGATGATTTCGGGATGCCCCACGGGATAAATACAATACTTATTAACCTAAAGGGAGAAGTTATATTTAGACATAAAAATATACAAAAACATACGTATAAAACTTTGCAAATTAACTTACCCACGGATACAGTGAAGTGAAATCAACATATTTGATTGTCCCTTCGAAGAACAACTTCACTGCATTCGTCCTACCACCGTAGAAGGCATCCCTTGGCTCCAATCTATCTTGAAGCTGATGACCAAGAAGGAATTGCTTCAATTCTTGGTCATCTTTTGCCCTGCGTTTAAAGACGTGTTCCCATTCTTCGATGACTCTATATCCTTGATTCCTTAATCTGGCAGTTGTTTCATTTGTTTTTTCAAACAAAGTCTTCATACTAACACCAGATAAGGAATTCAAAGTGCCTCCTTCAAAACATTTAGGGCAGCCATGGTAAAAACAGCCCTAGAATAAGAATTCGTTTAATATATACATACACGGTGAAGAAATTGAGACTATTCTAAAAATGTATTTGAATAAAAACGCTTACATGAAATTGATAGATGGTGTTTGTTGCTTCACAAAATCCATCAACAGACACTCCGTTTATTCTTTTTTCACCCTGTTTGTTCAACGCGTGCTGAATTTCTATACTTTCCTTCAGTGCAAGGAAATCCAGCCAGCGTATAGCATCAGGGCTGTAATTGGTGCTGTTGATGTATCCATGCACTGGTACCATGGCTACTGAATTTTTCGGAATGTGTTTGAGCCTGTATGTTGCCATACAAGCCGAGGCAATGGTCACGTAACTGAAAAATAAGATGATAATAAGCTGCATATTTCAAATCAAGTCAATTCAATAAAACAGGCGAATATTTAAAAAATAATTACCAAAATGGGTCCACGTCTGTAATCTCTAGAAACTGCTTCCTAAACTCCAGGCAGCACCTTCTGAGAATATCCACATCTGATCTACAATTTTTTTTAAAAAAAAGTTCAGTATTTTAATACATTAAAAAATACTTTAAAATAACACTTGTTGAAACAATACTTACTTGCAATAAGCGAGCATTTCCTTCTGAAAATCAAATTGTACCCCTTCTTGCATTCTATGCCATTTTAAAAACTCTTCCCGCATTGCTCCAGACATGGTATCTGGGCTAAAAAATGAGGTGTCGGGAATGGGGCCAATATAAGTTTGATTCTCTCTCTTATTGAAAAGATGTGGAAAAAACCCTTTTTTCAGTTCGCTTAGTCCAAAGCAACCCGGCAGTTTAGACAAACTCATTGGAAGGAAATTAAAAGAATCTATGAGCTTTATCCTCAATGTCGGGTGACTAATGGACATAAGCTTTGAACCGTTGGGTATAACAGATGGTGCTATCCCTTGTTCCAGGAGCCAAGCCATGACGAATTGTCCATCAAAGCTGAAAAAATAGGCATTCTAAATATTTTCGTCAAATCAAAATTAGTGTTTAAAAAATCGAGTGTTTAAAAAATGAAAAGACTCACCCCTTCATGTTATGTGCTATTGCAGTGTATCCTTTATGTATGGGAGCGAACAGCCACGAACAAAAGTCCTGACATGCTGTATAACCTCTGAAGATTATTTCACCCCCATTGGCATACTGTGCTACAGCAAAGTTTACTTCATGGGTGCCTGAAGACTGATCCGTTTCAAAATCGAAAAAGATCAGTTTGTCTGAAGGCATTTTTGGTGAAACAACCTCCAGGAAGCATCTATGCTCCGACATATCCACGAACTGCTTGCATGAAGGGCATCTGGACGTTCCGCATTTGTGGAGTTCCATAGGGCAGGTCCTCCTTAAGATGACTTTGCCACAATTTCTGCATTGGTACATCTAATAAAATACACATTTATATAATTGCATATTGTATTGAAAACCGTAAACATTAATCTTCCGATAAAAATATTTTATACAATAATAATAGAGTACTTACCTTATCACATAAAGATTTCTGTCTACTTCCAGAGGTTGCTTTATGCCATTCAAAGCAATTGGCAGAGCGGCAAAGTCTATCGCAGTCGGCGCAACGCTGGGGATGACCGGGGGAGCAATCTTTCCTGAGACAGATGGGACACAAAAACTGGCATCTGTGATCTTCAAGATTCATAAAGGGTTTTTCACATGGCTCACAATAGTTGTCGGAACCATAAAACCCTTTAAGACTTTTGATCACATCGTAATGCCCATTGTGAAGCCACAGATTGATGCGTCTTTCTCTGTCTTCGCCTTTGTAAGAAACCTTTAAAAATAGAAAAATTTCGAGTTGATTTTTTTTCCAAATCCATGATATAATTTTGTCAAAACAAAAAAAAATGTTAAGATAAAGTATCAAATCTTACCTTGTTCAAACTTTCAGAAGAAATGATAACAATTTGAATGTCGAGGAAGTCTTCAAACGTTTTGATTTCTGAATAAGAACAAGGTCCCAAAGGAACTCCTGCATCCTTGTGAAGAGCTCTAGCTCTATTAAGAAGCGCTGGTCGTCTTCTATCCTTCATGGAGTTTATTGCAGCCCGGTCATTTTCCAAGTGAGCTAAAGCATATAGGATCGCCTTAGCACAACATAACCCCTCCTTGTCAGTCGGTATTGATAAAATTGATCGTTTTTTGAGACGATCAGTTTCGATACTGATGACTCGGCGGTTGCCACCTGCACCTCTGTCTCTGTGAATGATGATGACATCAACTGTTACGCCATCTCTCAGTTTCAGTTCTTTGTAGGACTGTAGCACATTCATTATAGGTGTTACCAGCCTTTCTACAGTCACTTCCGATGCCAGCATTAGAACTGTTGACACAGGCCTCTCTAATCCTATTGCCATGAAGCAAAAGCGAACAAGATCAGTAGACCTTAGATTTTGCGTACAACGCAGAATGAGAAGACCAAAAAGAGCCCGCACTGCTTCAACTGCTGCAATCAAGGGAGTGCGCTGAAGCCTAGATGGAATCTCCTCTTCATTTATTCGAGCCCTAAATGTCACCTCTTCTGCGTTGTATCGCCGATTGACCCTCCTATTTGTTTCGTCAACGATTACCGCATCATCCAGCTGTAAAAACGAATATTTTACTTTAGATGGGTTATAATCATAACAAAGCAACACGTATTTATAGAAAAAAGCCTTTATGAATTGGACTGTACTTACGTTTTCGGACGAAACATCCTCCAGGAAGGCAGGGCCACGTGTCGAAGGTCCAGGCTGATTCTAAACATCAATGTTAAATGAATAACCACGAGAAAAAATATAAATAAAGTCAAAGATGAAACTCGTTTTATATTTACCTCAAATCCAGATCCAACTTGATAAAAGAGAGGAAGATACAAAGGCTTATTACGAAACTCTTGTGATGTCTCACTCTGAGGAAGCTAAAAAGAAGTAAAAAAACTTGAACTGGAATAAATATAAAAAATTCATTAAGATAAGTTGAAAAAGTTAATGATAGACATACATCATCATCATCAAAATCATTTATGCAATCGTCAACCCCGTCGATTTTGTTGTCATTAAACAATTGAGAAGTTACACTCAAAACCTAAAAATAAGAAGATCGTAATTTTCATGCAGTATAAGCATACACATCAAAAAAATTCCAAAATGAAAAAAAAAAAAAATGCATACATCATCATCCATTGAAATTGCTTCCAAACCTTCAATTTCATTTTCCAGAAAAACTTGCGACGTCTCGCTCAAACACTGAAAAAATAAATAAATTGCCGAATTCCTAATAACATAACATTGGTACAACATTCTTTAAAACCAAATTCCATTAATACGTACATCGTCAAAGTCTTCAAAAGAATCCATCCCCTCTAAGTTATTTTCAATGAATAACTGAGATGTTTCACTCAAGCACTAAACACAAAATATCAGAAATAATTACGAAAAAATTGTAACAATGTTATATTAAAAGTTTACACACAAAAAAATAGAATACATACATCGTCATCACATGCATTCATTGGCATATCCTCATCTTCAAACAACACCTGATGATAAAAGTTATATTAAAAACAGTTATATTAAAACAGAATTAAACAGATTTTCAAAAATTACAAAAACCTAATTATTAAGAATACACTTTATTCCAAGCCTAACTTAAAATGCATAATATTCAAACTACACGTGCCTTCTAAGCCTGACTTAAAATGCATAATATTCAAACTACACGTGTCTTCTAAGCCTAACTTAAAATGCATAATATTCAAACTACACGTGCCTTCTAAGCCTGACTTAAAATGCATAATATTGAAACTACACGTGCCTTCTAAGCCTGACTTAAAATGCATAATATTCAAACTACACGTGTCTTCTAATGCCTTATATAATATGCAATGTTAAAAATTGCAATACAAGTTCTGAATGCAAATAAATATAGTAAGGAAAAAAATTCGCACAGTTTTAGCAAACTAAAAATGAAACATCCTGATACATCTTTTTAAAAAAATATTCACATTAAACGCTTATCCTAAGACTAACACATGTTTACTTTTTTCTAAATCTAATATGCAAAATTTAATTTTAAATACTACATACAACATAAAATGCTATAAACAAGTTTCTTAAAATAAAAGAAAATTTAACAGAATAGAAAAACTTACCTCGCTAATAGGTCTCTTGGAAGAAGCCATGTCCAAAAATAAAACTGGAGTATGCACAGCAAACACGAAGAAAATACAAAAAAAACTGCAGCACAGGTCAAAGGTTGCGGGTAAATGGTAAAGTCCTGAGATAGCCCCTTATAAACACCTGTGCACTACAGTGAACTCTTTTCAGTTCTCTATATCAGCCAATCAGAATATTAGAAACAGTCAGCA
>JAOUZG010007007.1:0-11954 GCA_026289955.1 Argiope argentata | reverse complement strand
TTTTTTTTTTTTTTTTTGAATTGGACTTCCGTTATCTTTCTATGTTCTATTAATTTACGATAGAACATTTTTATTGACCAGTATCAATAGAAAATTAGAAAAATGGTATTAAAATCAACATAAAAGAATATCAATCCAAATAAATAATGATCCTAACAAAATAAAATTTCGAATCCAAAATAAATAAACAAATTTTAGGATAATATAGAAGGATCCCGTTCCAATAAAAACTCTAGTTTTGCCAGTTATATTCTATGAAATGTGATTTAACAAAAATATGTATCCATAATAGGAATTGTGTGTAATATTAACAAGAAAACCATTATTTAGTCTTGGAAATGTTAAAAGTAACGAAAACAGATTGCTTTTAAGAATGATTCTCAGAGCTGAAGTTAAAAGCTAAAATAAAAAAATAATTAAATTTTAAAAAAAAAAAACCTGAGCAGTAAAATTTTTATAAGCGCAATGATACCATATGATTAGTTTCCGTAGAAGGTCTGTCATATAATTGAATTAACGTTGCTTTAGTGTTTGACAGTTTGATGGAATCATGGACATTGCCTACTTTATTTGCCTACACGTAAGCCACGACAATATACATATATAAATATAAAATGACGATATTTGCGCGTGCATTCAATTTCCTTTCTGCGGCAGGGGGAAAAGAACGTGTGACAATAGACAGTTTCTTAAAACCGCAATCAAAATATTTATAATCCATTTAACTGAACATTTTATTGCAAATATGTGTGCATATTTTATTATAGTATTTTTTAAACCCATCAAAATGGTTCATTATCATACGTGACAAAAATATGCATATTTTTGGAGATTTTTTTTTTAAAACTGATGTCAGGGGTTTTACCTGCACGAGGGCTGTTTGAGAGGTGTTTTTTTCAATTCAAAGTGTGTTAAAAGGAATAAAGACAAAGTTAGAGATGGCAGTACAATTTTGTTTGTTATTTTTAAAAAGTTTGACTAACGACGGTATGTTCAACTCCCTACAAGATTCATTTATTGCGCTTTGGCTGGGAATAATGAAATGCAAACCATTTATTTTCTTTAAATGGTGATATTATTAACAAATGTGTTGTTATTATAATAAATTAATAGTAATAATTAAAAATGTATCGTTATAATAATAAAGTAATAGTAATAATTACGAAATGCATATTTATAGAGCAAAAGTAATAGTAATAAAAAGTTAAAATAACATGGTTATGCTAGCTTTAGAGTACAAAATGTATCGTTATAAAGAAAAAGTAATATTAATGAAGTATATCGTTAAAGTTACATGTTTATAGTAACTTTATAGTATGAAAACGTATCGTAATAAAGAAAAAGTAATATTATTAAAATGTAACATTAAAGTAACATGTTTATAGTAACTTTTTAGTAGCAAAATGTATCGTTATAAAGAAAAAGTAACAATAAAACGTATCGTTAAAGTAACATGTTTGTAGTAACTTTATAGTACCAAAATGTATCGTTATTGAGCGAAAGTACTAGTAATAAAATGTATCGCTATAAGTGTTATCAATATAATTAAGTAACTTATTACTATTACTTATAATAATAGTTCTAAGTAATAGTTATAAAATGTATAGTTATAATAATTTCATAGCACCAAAATGTATAGTTATAGAGCAAAAGTAATAGTAAAATATATCGTTATGGTAACCTTATATTACGAAAATGTGTCGTTGTAGAGCAAAAGTAACAATAATAAAATGTATCGTTATAGTAACTTTATACAAACAAAATGCACCGTTTCTAAATTAAATTTTTAATATTAAAATGTTTTGCTTCTTTCGTCTTCTTTTCAATACTTTCATCGTTGCATTTTTGCCATTTAATCTCTAATAGTTTAAATGATTATTTTTTAAGTGAAAGAGGCATTCATTTTACAATGCTATTATTTTACGACTAAAAACGCAAGTTTTTTAAAACCAGTGTTAAATACAGGAAAAATAGAATGGAAAAGATAGCATTTTAAATCCCCCTTCAATTGCTTAGAACATTTTTTTGCTTTGTTTTCTCTCCGGATGCTTGATAAATTTCTTATTAATAGAAGATAAGCGAAGGTATGTTGATAATATAAAAAAAGAGTTCCCTTTTATTTAAATTATTTTATAAAATTCAAAAGACGCTTTTAACACTAGATTTACGGGACCGAGCCAATTTGACTCATTAAAAATTTAACCCTTACATATATATATAAATTTAATATTACTTTTTGAAAACATACGTTGGTTTTTAGTTAAGTAATGAAATATATGCAAACGTTCATTCCTCATCCCCGCATACTCCTTAATTTAGCATTATCGAATGTGGTATGCCTATTTTCATGGCTGTGAGCCAATTTAACTCATAGAATGGTTTGACAATTAATCGCATAACATGAAATGTATTGGTCCTATCAGGCCTGGGTAACAGCCTAGTCGCACGTGATTTGTTTCTCTTCCCATTTGGGAATCCTCACATACACAATTCCGATAACAGAAATTCATGCTACTGACGCACGGGAGAATTGTCAAGTTCAACAATCATGCAAAAGAAACAGATGCACAAACCATTTTGCTAAATGTAATAGAAATGTTTGTGGAAAATGTGTTTCAAAAGCAGCGTTTATATGTAAAAATTTTTTGGTAATAAACATTTTATTTAAATTGATTTGGAACTATTTTCTTTGCAAAAAACTTTAATTTACTAGTATGAGTCAAACTGGCTCACTTTAGTAAAAATAGGTATATAATCTGCATCAGTGTTAAGTAAAAATTAAGATTTCATGGATCATTTTTGTTCAAAATTAATGAATATGTTAGATGAAAGTGAAATCAAATTTATAAAAGATTAGACATGCAATATAAATAAATTTCTACGATTTTTAAAACTTATTGTGATGTTTTGTTTAGATTAGTTATATTAATATCCCGTTGTAAAGCAACAATAGGGCTATATTGGATGCACCTCGCAATATTGAACCGCAGTCAGAGAAAGAGGACGACACATGAATTGTTATCCCCTTCTCCACACCACACTAACGGGAGGACATTTACACAAAGACTCTTCGGTGGAATCGTTTCTTGAGCCTGAAAGCCAATTAAATTATGAGCAAGTGTTTAGGGCATGGAAATATCTTAGAAAAAAAATTGTGTTCGTTATATTATGCACAATAATATTCATTTTTACTCTCCATCTTCAACATAATTTAGCAAGCTGTAAGCAAATTTCATGTTATCTAATAATAATAATAATAATAATAATAATAAACAGATTTTATATTCTATAAGATCGGTCGTTGAATCTACAGCAACCGCGTTATTGACATGGGTAATCTCTTTTTGAGAATAGGCATTCAGTAAAAAAGATGTTTTTTTTTTTCTTTCAATATTTCACTTAGAATTTTGAAGAATAAAAAATTTCCCGAAATTTAATATATTTCCTTGACAAGAATAGTTTTTAAATAAGCTATTGAATAAAAAAAATTGTAACAGTTTGAAATAATACGTAATAGCAATAAATGTTTTTTAATCGCATCGATTTTATATCTATGAAGGTATTTCTCTGATTTTGATAAATGTTTGAAAGTTATTATAACGTAAATTGCTGTACTGTTATTGAATTGTTTTTGCCTTATTGTTTTTGAAATTTTTGTTTGTGAAATATATGCTTGAGTTTAAAAAAATGAATAATTAATTTATATTATAAAAATATTTAATTTATTTGCTTGAAACATTTATTTCAAATTCAATGACAATATTTTAAACTATGCATACTATTTGCATTGTTTACGCATTATTTTAAAAATTTAATAAACGCATTACTTTAAAAATTAGTAGGTGTGATTTAGAAGTGACAGCAAAGTTTTATAAATGTTCAAGTGATTTTTTAAAAAAACTTTTACTTTTAGTTATACGAAATATAAGGTGTGAAAATATTGTAATCGAAAGAATTTGATCTCGGTACGTGATATTTCTCTAGATTTCAAATCTCTCCGAGTTCGAAGGGCATTTTTAGTTTTGTCTATGAACACAATAACAAACGCATTAAGCTAGGCCAATCAAATTTAATATCGGTTAATTCCCCATATTTTTAGAATTCCGTCGAATTTTAAGTTTAATCCATTTGCAGGAAGTGCCCTTGTCTGTTTTTTCAAATAAACATGATGTTTGTAAAACGTTAAGCATAAAACGGATCAAATTTGGCGCACATTTTTAAGCATCTAAAGCATAACATTACTTTAGCATCTAAAGCATAACATTACTTTAGTATCTTAAGCGTAACATTAGTTTAAACTCTAAAGCGTAACATTAGCATCTAAATCATATCACTTTTAGCATCTGAAGCCTAAAATTACTTTAGCATCTAAAGCATAACATTACTTTAGTATCTTAAGCGTAACATTAGTTTAAACTCTAAAGCGTAACATTAGTTTAAACTCTAAAGCGTAACATTAGTTTAAACTTTAAAGTGTAACATTGGCATCTAAATCATATCACTTTTAGCATCTGAAGCCTAAAATTACTTTAGCATCTAAAGCATAACATTACTTTAGTATCTTAAGCGTAACATTAGTTTAAACTCTAAAGCGTAAGATTAGTTTAAACTCTAAAGCGTAAGATTAGCATCTAAATCATATCACTTTTAGCATCTGAAGGATAACATTATTTTAGCATCTAAAGTATAACATTTCCATACCGACATTCCGCAAGTATGGAAATGCTGTAAATCAAAAGTGCAACGAATAAAATAAATGAATTTGGAAGGATGTCTGATTTTAATAATAAAATTGTAGTTCTGGGATTTAAAACTATTAGATTGGTTTCAGTAGGTTAAAAAAGGATATTTAATATCCATTCCCAGTTTTCCTCAACATAGTATGAAACACAAGACACTTGGAGACTATGGTAAAAAAAAATCGAGATTTTCCTTTAAATTTCGTTTTCTTATTGTTTGAAGAGATGCCTTTATAAAATCGTTAGGTGTTTGTTTCTGATCTATGTTTTTGGGAAGTTATACTGATTCTTAACCCTTTACTGCATGAATTAATAAAGCGTTGAAAAAAAACTGTTTCACTGTGGAAATAGCTTTATTTAATTATCAATAAGACTCATTAAAAGAAAAATAATGAAAACATTCTACATATTTGTCAAAAAGTACTTACGTTTTACTCTGAAAATGAATCACTCGCACTTCAATTCTGCCTTTTCACCCATTTGCACAAAAGTGAGGTTATTTCGAAATATCATAAGATCGTCGACATATTTTTTTGCGTTTAAATTATTAAAAAAAGATATATTTGATGGATTAAAATAGTTTGAATTATTTTATAACACTTAATTTGGAAATAAAATTCAATCAAAATTACAATACCATAAATGGGCCCATATGCGGTAAAGGGTTAATTCTGGTTTTAATCCTTCATACTCCAAAAAATGATTAGAATCAAAATTATTCACCTAATACAAATATTTGTTTAATGCCATGAAAAATAAATATACATAATTCTTTTAAGTCGAATTTCTTTGGAAAAATTAATCTATATTTCTTAATCATTATATGTAGGCGTTTTTAGCAATAAAATTTTAAAAATGAATAAATAAATCGTCAAAATGAAGCACCATCTTAAATGGTGCCTTAGAGGTACCATCGGAGCGCGAAGGGTTAATATCATTTTACATCTTCAAGTGCTATTTTTTAAAATGCTAATCTATATAGAATTTTTTGATAAAAAGCCTCAAATCAAAATGTAATGTATATTTTTTATTCAAATTTGGTCTAATAGTTTCTCAATAGGGGCGGCTTTTTTTGAAATAGAGAATAGATATATTTATTTAGAAATATTTTATAGCTCTTTTAATGATATACAAGATGAAAAAAGAAATTAAAAATTATGTGTTATTTATGAATCGGACTCTAATATTTAAAAAGAGAGAAAAACAGTTTATTTTATTTTTTACTAAGAAGCTAGATAATATGTTTCTAAAGTTATTTGTAAAATTTTAAGCAAGTCATTTGATGAACCTCGCAAATAAGAGAATTTTGCTTTATTAGCTTTCTTTTTTGGTTCGCCTACCCCCTAACCGCCTCCCTTTACAGATAAAAAAAAAACACAAAATCTTGTTTGTGTTTCAATATATTTTGGTTTTAAAGATATTTTTTCAATATTTTTTATGCAAATATTCAAAAATATAATTATTTTCAAACGTTTTTGAAAGCATTCAATTTGAACATAGTTCACATATCTTAACCGCGGGATTTTTTAGATCAAAATCTAAGCACTCATGAAATTAAACGTCTTCCCAAACATGCAAGCATTTTATACCAGTTGCCTCTGATAACAAACAGGCTTGCTTGTTAGATATAGTGGTTATATTTAATAATCGGCTAAATCGTTTAGATCATGGCTATCCATGTAGAATTATCAAACATTATACTGTTAGTTTAGTTGTCTTACATATGTTTTGATGTCTGTGTACATTAACTTTTCTAATGGAGACTTCATGACATCATAGAGCTAATGAAAACGTAAGATTCCAGTTCATTTACATTCTAACTAGTGTGTACTGTGACCACTTTGTTAATTTTATATACTATACAGACATTAAAAGGTTTCAACAATAGAAAAAAAATCGATTAAATATTTGAAAAATAATGAAAATGTTTTTTTGAGTTTCAGGTCAACAAAATCTATTGATGAAAATTACAGGGAAAAAATTAAAAATTAATTTTAAAAAATCTCACGATTATAGAATTTATGTCACCAAAAAACAACTAAAAATTGTGAAACGGCCTATAATTTATTTCTGTGCAATGATATTTTAGGAAGTTATCTCAGAAGAAAAATAGAAAATCAACTTAGTTTTTAATTAAACAAAATTTAAATTCCTAATTTAAAAAATCGCTACAATTTATTTCACTATTTGTACCTTCAAGCTCAATGTGCCAAAAAATTTCGTAGATGTAAGCAAAATGGGCTGGCATTTCGAGCCAAACATTGAGACACACAGACATGTCTATAAACGCACATTGACTAGCCCAACACAAAGACACACTCGAACACATATAAATATATATACATTCGTCTTTACAATTAATAAAGATTTACTCTGGCGATTATTTCCAATATCGTTGTTTTTATCATGTTAGAACATGATGTTGATTTGGAAATGAGGTCTGTGGAGTCAACGAAAATCCGTAGGCGAAAAATAAAAACTTTATTATCTGCACGAGCATTTCAAAAAATCAGCTTTTAATAACTCGTTGCATTGACAAAAACTTTGATTTAAAAAAAAAAAAAATGACTACAGCAAATAAAAGCTGGAAAAATGTCATTTTGAGCACGCGATTACATGGAATGAAATAAATAGGAAATGTGATAATTTTTAAAACAATCAATGCGAGACAAAGTTTTTTTCGGATCGTTTGCCATGCTAAAGTGATCCATTCAATGAAACGATTAAAATGAATAAAAATACAATTTAACTTGCACGAGCACGTGGTGCTTGGCAGTTCAAGAAATGTTGTTCTGACATAACACATTGAAATATGCATAGCAGATTTCCTTTTAATCTTTTATTCACTCTAAATTCAATTGAGGATACCATTCTCCTGAAAATAAAATTGCCGCCAAGGCACAATCTTCAGCATATGGGGACTCTACACCACATCGCGTACATCAACAGCCGAGAAACCAAATAAATATCATTTGTGGATAATAATAGTTGGGAACAGGGGGAAAAAACACACCATGTATGCCAAGCCAGGCCAAGGCGATGCTTCCTTTTCTGCAAAGTTCCCTTTGTACTTGGTGATAGCGTTTATCTACTGTGAACAAATAAGCAATTTTATTGGCTGATAACTGCAACCGATTCACGGACTGCTGCCTCCAGTGGAAGATCCCTTGTTGGAAACTTTTCACCTTTCGCACGTCATTCACCCCCCCTTCCAGAAGGTGAAAAGGAGGGGGGGGGCTTGATTTTCTTTAGAGGAGGTATTTTTTCTTGGTCACCCGATACCTGAGGAGGCTGCCTCCTTTAACTGGATTGTAGGGAGCCCACTTACCCAACCATGGACTAATCCACTTTCCTGTGAGCCCCCCATCATCATCTGAGGCTACCACCACAAAGTAAACCAATCAATGTGCCCTAAACGGGCGTAACAGAGTGCGACTAAATCATCATTATTACGGGCGGTCTTTTGTGCCCCATTCCGTTGTGGGCCCCACTCACCATTGTGCCTTCCTCTCGAGAAAGAAGAGGGGAGGGGGCTCTTGTTTGGGTTTGCCTCCCTCCCCCTCTGTTAATATTCGCGTTACATTCATGGGTTTGAGAAAACAGACACTCGACTGCTGAGGGGGTCTGTTGCAGCGAAATGGTGGTGTCGAGGGGATTTGGGGGGGTACCTTATCAAAATGTTGGTGCGTTATGATTTTTTTTTATCTATGCTTAGATCTGTTTTCATTTAACAGAAGCATGGCCTGTGGGAACTGAATATCACCAATAGATTGACAAATGGATATCAAAACAATAATTTTGGAACAATGAAATTAAGACCTTGAAAATAACAACAACAACCAATCAGCTCTCAACCCCTTCACATACAATGACGTCTCCGACACGCGCAACGACGTATTGGACTTTTAAATTAAAATATGCAATTAAAGGAAAATATTAAGTAATTAAAAATGCGAGAATCACTTAGAAACTTTTCAACATCTTAAAACTCGTTACATTATTATAGGAATTAAAATAACAATGAATGTTCAAGATAGAATGTGTCGCCTAGTTGGGAAGTTAAATAAAATCATATATCAAGGGGTCAATTGAAAACAGTAACCCATTCGCTACCAAGCCTAAATTGCATGAGGTTACTCCAATTACCATTTCTGTTTTGAGTGTTATTGTTTATCTAATTTTTATTATTTCAAAATAAATACACATATTTTGTCGTAAATAATCATTTACATGCATAAAAATCAAACACGAGTATACTCGTGGTTGGCAATGGGAATAACCTCATACAATTTAGGCTTGGCCGCGAATGGGTTAAATAAAGTAGAATTAAAAAAAAAACAATTTATTTGTAGCTTTTTTTTCAAGTTTTTACACTTGTATATTTACGTTTGTGGCCATAAAAATGTTTGCAAGTTTGACAAGTTGAACGTTATAATGTATTGAAAGTATCACGAGTATATTCGTGCTGGCAATGGATGGCACCCTGCCAACCACGAGTATATTCGTGGTTGGCAGCGAATGGGTTAAGTAATGCTTAATTACACGCATATTTATATTATCTGTAATCTGTATAAACGAAAAAGTAACAGAATCATGCCAAAGTAAACAGCACAAAGAAAACATTCATTATAAGTTGAAATTTAAAAAAAATTGTGTTTGCAGTCTTATTTACTTTTAGATAGATAGATTAGATAATTTACTTTTTTCAAAATTTTACACTTCTATATTTATATTTGTGGCTATAAAATGTTTGCAATTTTGACAAGTTCCACTTTATAATATATTGAAAGTATCACGAGTATATTCGTATTGGTAATGGGTAACACTCTGCCAACCCCGAGTATATTCGTGGTTGGCAGCTAATGGGTTAAAGCAAACAGATATTAGAATGACATATTTACACCTTGATTTTTTTTAAATCAACATCTCAAACAAAACAGCGCTATCGCCTTCCTCAGCATTTTTGGACACGGAATATGACAAGAACTATCGTGTCGATTGGCAATTTTTGATCGGGAAAAAATAAAG
The DNA here is from genome assembly GCA_026289955.1 of Argiope argentata. Classification (NCBI taxonomy): domain Eukaryota; kingdom Metazoa; phylum Arthropoda; class Arachnida; order Araneae; family Araneidae; genus Argiope; species Argiope argentata. The sequence goes on along the minus strand of JAOUZG010007007.1, from coordinate 2,187 downwards.
ACCAGTGGCTCCCAAACGGTTCAATTCCAATTCTAAGTATAGCGCAATGTTTTATAAACAGAATTTCTTTTGTTCGTTTCCCTTTTTATTTCTGAGTAAAACCAGTTTAAATTTTAGGCAATCCACAGATAGTTTGTATGGACTATATATAAAAAAGTGAACCCAAATTTTTATTGTCAATATATATTTCAAACAACAATTTTTTTATTTATTATTGGTGATCAATTATACCTTTGGTGCTCAATTAATTCGCCAAAAATATTGTTTGTATTTTATTTTAATTAAATCTTAACTTAATGTTTATAATTCCTTCAACGAAGTATTTCAAAATGGGATAGTCTCTAAAACCTTGCACTTAATCAGTTTATTATTTACATGAATCATTTTAATAGTTGACAATGCTTTTACATCATATCTATATTCGAATTACATATTTATTCATTTCATGTTGACTTTCATGCCAATGTAATTTTATTATTATTATTTTTTAGACCTTATTAGTCTTCTAGAAGATTGAAAAAAAATTCCTTTAAATATTTTGTGTTACTATAATATAATGGCTTCATTAACAAAATATTTTTAACTTCAAATTTTGTTATGCTTTTAATTTATATTCTTACACATAAATAAATGCATTAAAAATTTTCATTTTTGCTTGGTTCTAAAATGAAAATTTAATTGTAAAAATAGCAAAATTTCATAGAATTTATTGAAAGCAACGTCTTATATTGAAACCAATTCAATATGAAAAATCAATCCGGAAATATTAATAGCAAAGAGGAAAACTATTCAAGTTTCATTTTAAAATGGAATACATTGTTGTAGTTCGTCTAGAATAGGACATGAGTTAATATTTATTCCGGTTAATTGAGTGGTTAACTTTTTATTAATTAAAAACTAACATCCCCGCAAAAAACTTCATTTCCTCACCACCAAATGAGAAAGACTTTGTTTTTATCCCATTTTAATGAGGTTAGGCTTAACATGTTTTCTACCGATTATTTCAAATGATTCTGTTTATTTTCTTAGTGTTTGACGTATTTCAAATTAAACATTGTTAATGAATCGATTTTCGAGTTCCTTTTGAATTAAAATAAAACAGAGTTAAGGATATTAAAGATTTCTAATGTGTATAGGGTTACCCCAACCGGCGTAGAAAGCTCATGCATTAGCGTTACCCCAATTGGCGACAGAATTTCAGTTCTCACACATATATATCGAAATTACACGCGTAAGAAGTCGCGGGTAAAAGTTAGCATTTAATATATTTTTAAAAATGAATTAAAGATGAAAAAGTTATCTTTTCAGAAAAACAAATGTTTTAATATGACTTTTTAGCAATTTAAAACAGTATGGAAGTCATATTTATGATACAATAATTTCGAAAGTTATAGTAGGAGAACCTCAATTTTCCCATATGAATTTTAATTAATTAAAATTTAAAAAAAAGAAATACTCCGTGATGCACATTTATACTTTATCCTATTGTTGTGAAGTGGCAAGTTTGGTAGCTCTAGGTCAAACGGCTTGACTTGTAAAGAGCTAACACAGGCATACTTATTATTAGTAGACAACTTGACTATAATTCGATATTTCCTACTGAAAAACCGGTTAAGAATTGTTAAAAATTAAAATTAAAATCTTAGGTTTGCTTTATTATTATGTTAGAGTAATTTTAACTTTATAACAACATGCCTTTAAAAGCTTTGCAACGACTATACCAACCCAAAATGTTCGTATACTCATAACTCGCAACGCTATTCATGATTCTAAATATGCTTATTTTTCTTTAACTGTCTTGATTGCATTTACGAATAAGCAGAAAAATGCCGTTAAATCTTAAGTGGCAAGTCGTCACAAATATATCACATTTTTACAGTTAAGTTCTTCTTATTATTATTTTCTTCTTCTTCAGATCCTTAACAATTCTTCACGGGCAAATTGTAGATCTTTTGCAATTCGTCACGAGTACATTCCCATTCTGTGTCAACTCATCCTTCTTTTGTCTGAGGATGGAACGCCTTTTCAAGACGAGACAAAAGACAGGACACCGGTCTAAAGAAAAGCGCGAAAATGGCAGCAGGCCGCACCTTGACTACAAAGTGAAGGCTTACTTATCTAAACTTCTTTTTTTCTCGAGGAAATATTTTTATTGTTATGATTTCTTCCGTCTATTATGGAAGGGGT
>JAOUZG010006993.1:27115-53172 GCA_026289955.1 Argiope argentata | reverse complement strand
ATCTTTTCAGTCACACTTGAAAAAATTTTTTAGCTACATGTTGCATTATCACCCCTCTTTCATTTGTTACAATTTTTTTTCTCAAGCAGCAATACCAATCTTGGGTTGTCCAGCTATTCCAATTACTCACTCCTAGCCACATTTACTATCGAGTGTCTTTTCATATTTGGACTTTATCGTTGCACATTATTCCCATTCTTGGAAAGAAACGAGTTTTATTTTTGGCACTTGAAAATTTTTTAGCTACTAGTCACCACTATTTCATTTGATTCAATTTTTTTTCTCGCGCCAATCTTGGGTTGTTCCAATTACTCACTCATAGCCATATTTGGACTTTATCGTTGCAACCTTCCAAGAAACGAGTTTTATTTTTGGCACTTCCGGGTTGACGACTATAAAAGGCCGACGAGTGCAGCAGCAGGCATCATTTGAGTTTCAGCTCTTTCACTGGATTTACTCTCTGCTCTCTGCTCTCGACCAACGATGGATGCGTTTCCAAGACAAAAATCTTCGAGCCTAGTGCCTGTGTCACACCCTGGGAAATGGGGGCCCTTTGAAGCCCTCATGCAACAGGCCAGGGTGATTGCCTTCATCTCGTTTATGGATGTGGTGACAAGTAGAATCTTTCATCATCAAGTGAGAGACTGGCCCCAAACATCGCTGCAAGTGGACAATTTCAAAAGGACCGTGTTGGAAAGTAAAAAGGTCAATTATTTTGACCCAAAAGTGAAATGGTCTCGAGTGGCAAAAAAGCTTAAAATCAACCCGACCCACGAAAGGAAAAATTCAGACCAACGCCTGAATTTCAAGTTTGACAACGTACTGATTGTCAAACAACTCTTTTCCTTTGGATTGTGGACGGTGCCTCGTGGGGAAGGGCACGTCTTTCAAACGACGGACGTGCCGATGCTGATTTTTCATCTGCCTGAAAAAAGTTTACTGTGTCAACCGAGACCGAGCACGATGAGGAGGAGTTTTGTCGAACAAGACCAGTACATGTTCGACAAGTACATCCTCCATCCAAATTCTGTATATGTGGTGCCACCCGAGACCAGTTATTTAATTTTAACTGTCCAAAAGACATTGTTTGCCGTGGACGTGATGGCGTGGGAAGATGTCAAAGGACTTCAAGACTTTCGAACCCATCGGAAGTATGTGATACCCGCTTATAATTTGCCTCCTCCCACGCCAGCACACGAAATGCAGGCCCCAGAAATGATTGAGCCAGAGAAAAAGAGAAGGAAGAACCATCACGTTGCTCTCCACGAGCCTGAACCAACAAGTTTGTTTCCAGACTCGGAGCCAGAAACAGTTTTCCAGGCGCCTCAACAAACCTTGGAACCAGAGCCAGAAACGGTTTTCCAGGCGCCTCAACAAACCTTGGAACCAGAGCCAGAAACAGTTTTCCAGGTGCCGGCAGAAAATGTGCTAATTTTTACAGACGCTGAAGAAGACTGGTTTAACACCTTGCAACAAGATTGCATTCCTCAAGAAACCATTAATGATTTCTTGAGGAACTTTGAACAAGAACTATGCCAACAGGGCCCGGCTCATCGAGTTCAGCTGGACAGACCTTTGAATCATCAATCACCAAACGTGTCTTTGGCGAGGCCTCCACCCCCGGACAATTATTGGGGACCCAATGAATCATCGCCCCCAATATCGTTCGAGGACATTTTGGCTCAAGATGATTCGGAGGCTATCGACATGAGGACGGTGGATGCGAGTGTAACAATTCCTAGGAAAACTCATGTTTTTACACCTGGGACGGGGCCATTAGACTTGCGACTCTTGTAAATATCATGTATTTTTCTTGTAAATATCATGTATTTTTGTTGTATGTGTAAATAAATTGTGTGTGTTTTTTTCACAACTCTGTTTCATTTCTTTTGCAAACATTCAATATGTTCTTGAAGCAAACTCTGTTTATTACTCTTGCAAACACGATCAAACTTTAACAATTGATTCAACAAATAATATCCAATTTATTCTCAACAAATCCCTTACAATCTTTTCCCCAAAAATAAACACTCAAAGCACACCAAAATATCGTCTCCAATCATAAAAAAGGACACTTGACGTTGATTCATTTCAACCTTACAAACATTTACTTTCCCTTTCCCCACTCGAAGCATTTCATTTACAAGTATGGATGCAACAAAAAAAAATAATCTTAAAAAAGGTCGTTTTCCACTTTTGGCAAATTTTTCTTGGGGTTACGGTGCTCATATATTTTTTCGAGCAACTGTACAAAAAAATTGTTATAAAGTAACTCAAATAATTTTCATGTATTTCACAAATACATGACAGTTTCATTATTAATGATGAAATCATGAAACCATATTTGAAACAGGGGATAACAGCCATTGTTGCTATAAATCCCAATACCTTACTTCTTTCAAATTTCAAATTTCATGAAGCCATAAGTTACTTTTCCATAACAAACAGGTTTTTTTATTTCAAAGATGTATTTAATACAGTTTTTGAAGTATGTTGTAATTATAATTAAATGTTAAATATAAGGAAGAATGATGATATTTTTTTAATGCGTTTACTTTTGAAGTATAACTTTATTTAAGTAATATAAATGGATGCATAAAAACATATGCTACGTCTTTTATCTTATTTTTTTTACTTTGTAATGCACTAAATTTTACTTTAAATCAAATAAATTTTTATAGAATAATTCTCTAACTTCATAAAGGAGAAATAATTTTTGAGCAGACATAAAACATCAATGCTGAACTGTTAAAACATTAATAACAGAGCAAAATGAAAAAAAAAAAGTGTTTGAAACACTTTGACAGGCAGAAAAATTTAGGGAAATTGCAAGTAAATAGATAAATAGTATTTAGAAACGAATTTTTCAAACCTATATGATTTTAAAAAATATTTCGGTGTATATTTGGATGAGTGTTTTTTAAATTTTAGCTGCGGCAGATTTCCGAACAGGCGTATGAGGCGGATGCCTCGGGCCTCCAAATTTAGTTCTAAAATAATAATAACCTTTTATATATATAAAATTTTGGAAAATGGGGTAATTTTTAATAAAATCTTTCATTTTTACACTCTACTATTCTCCCAGTTCTTCATCTATCTCTATCAAAGAATCAAGCAATATTAGTACTGCCTGTCCATAACAAGATCTCTGGCCGACAATCGTCTATATTTACGGCGGCGTTATAGAAACAGGTGTCTATAGGGATGATCCATTTTGAATGGGTGGAAGTCTGGGGGGGGGGGTATTCTTTATGTTGACGAAAAAATGAAGCGATAAAAAAATACTACTCATTGGGCCGCTCGCTTTAGCCGCACTTGCTCATATCTTTATATTTTCTTAGCTTACTTCTTTTATATTTTATTAATATTTTCTTTGGTTAATATTAACTGCATTTCATTATTTAATAATTTTTGTTTCGTGAATTTTGAGATCCTTTAAAATGCCTTTTTGATTTAAAAATGGAGAGGCTTGTGATCTCGCCTTCCTGCTATTTTAATAGCTTGACCTGAGTCTATAACAAATAAACAAATGTATTTAAAAAACTAGTAATAATGATCTCTGGAGCCATCCATTTTGCTCTTCAGTTATTAGATGCAATTACATAGCAATAGCAAAATAATATGAAATATTACTAGGTAAAGAAAGCTTTAAGGCTCATACTCAAAAAGTAAAATCTCAAAATGCATTTTTTTATAATGCCAAAAACTGAAAAATCATATACAAAAAATTATTTGATATTAATTAATGATCTTTGAAAGCTATACAACATGCAGGTAATTGATATTATATAAGCATGTATAAAGGACAGCCCCTAAAAAATATTTATACATTTTAATTTTTGAAATGGCTATTTCTACTGTAACCTTGTATGAGATAATTGCAGTTATCAATTCTTTCAGTGAAATTAAACTGAGTACAGTCCACGAAAAATTTATTTTCAATTTATATCCTTTTTTTAAGTTCTTGTTCAATTTGAAAACTTTTATCTGTCATCACAAAATCCTTCAGATTTAATACGTTCATCAGATAGCTTTTAATTAAAAAAAGATCCTTGTCAGATATGCTATCACAGTATAATGAAGTTGAGAGTTCTTGAAAGCATTATGACTATTATATCTTTTAAAATATTTGCTTCTTCATAAAAACTGGAAATCATTTGCTGTTCTGTTGGATTTATAGGTTTCTATGCAGCCAATAATGAATCTGGAGTCATTATTTTAAAAAATCAATTGGATTTTTAATTTTAAAAAAATCAAATTGATGCTTCGACATATTTAATGTTTGAAGATCCGCTTCAAATTTAAAAGGAGAGTATATAGAGAGAAAAACCTTTCTTTAGTGAAATTTGTCAATGCCCTCATTTTAATATTATTAACAATATTCTCAGGAATTAATATTTTTCACAGAATATTGAAGCTCATTTTGTAATATGTGGATTATATCAGAAAAAGTAGCATTAAAGTATGTAACATTCAATTTATCAAATTAAGAGCACCTTTAATATAATACATCAATTATAAATGCTGGTAACAATCAATACGAAAATTGGATTTTCAGTAATTGGAAAAGATCTATTTATTTAATAAATCTTGCCAATAAGTACCAATAAGTTGGCATGCCAACTTATAGGTACCACAAATTTTTTTGCTAGCGCTAGATGGTATTATCCGTCGGTTGGTATCCAATAACAACAATGCAACTATTCTGTAAACCAATTCGAATAATATTAACATTATGTTAAACTAAGACCATTCATGATTTTTTAACCTAAAAAAACAAATTCATATATAAGTAAATTGGAAAAATATTCATTTGTAATCAGTATTTGATTCGTATCTAAATAACTTGTTCTAAAAACAAATTTTTACAAAATATTATTATTAATAATAATAGTAAATCCGAACAAAATTCAAGTTTCCGCATATCGGTTAATATATACCAACATGCGTTTATTCGGCTGATTTTAGCATTTTAGTTTGTTTCATTTCATCGAAACCTACTGCAACATAAAGATTCGAGTTTGACTATTTCATACTGTTATAAGAGCTAAAAAAACTAAAAGATGCTATTAACAAGTAATATAAAAAAATTAAGTCAATTCCTACTTAGGTAAACAAAGAAAATTTTTATTTTAGTTACTTTTTATTAAATAATTGCAATTAATATAAAGAATTAATCAAAAATTTACGCCTGGCCAAAACAAAATCAAGTCCGCATCCGTTGAAAATAAATCAGAACACACAATCATAATCAATATTCAACACCAATTGAGGAAACGCAAATGCGTGAATTTTTTACGCCTGTTCGGGTAACGCAATGCAGATTAGAAATTTTTAGTTTTCTTTATTCTGTTTTATTTTAATTCAAAAGTACTTTGAAATGAATCCGAAAAATCGAACAACGTTTAATTTTAAATGTATCAAGCATTAAGAAAATAAACAGAATCGTTTGAAATAACCAAAAGAAAACATGTAAAGCTTACCCTCATTAGCGTGAGAAAACAACAAAAACAACTGAAGTCTTACTCATTTGGCGGGGCATTAAGATTTTTGGCGAGAAAAAGTTAGTTTTTAATGAAATAATAAAAAATAATGAATTAATATTTGAAAAAAAAACTGTATCAACATCAAATCATCCACTATTTTAAAAAAAGGATTTGAATCTGAGCGGATGAATAAAAAGTATTTTATTAACGATTGAAAATCTGAACAAGATATATATAAGAACTAATGTAAGAATTGTAAAAAGGGAAATCAAAAAGCAACATACAAATTTTAATCTGGAATTAGAGAATTTCAATTTATTCGTCTTCAAATAAAAAAAAGTTCGTTCGAACATTCATTTAAAATTTATTGAACATCAGTATTTATATTATTTAAAAGAACATATTTCATTCTATGAAAATGTATTGTTTTAATTCTTTTAATGAACAAATGAGAAATATTTATGTGTAACATATCATTCTCCTTTATAAAATTATATGCTTTGAAACTATTAATTTTAATTATTTGTTTAAAATGCAGTTTTGTCATATGTTTGACAGACATTCATACTAATTGGAATGCATTATTTATCTGTTCGGAATATATGAAATATGACTATAATTACAATAACAATTTGGAAATGTAATGATATATTATGACTTTTGAAAAATGGAAAAGACATTTGTATGACATTTGAGCATTTTATTATAATAAATCGTAATTTAAATTATGAACACATGTATCAGAAAAATGGGTAGTTTTTTTATTATTGAAAAAAATGTGTAATTTCAATGTTTGAAGAATAATTATATTAATAACTTGTATGTCGTTCGTATGTTATTTGTAACAATTTACATATTACTTTAATTATGCTTTCAAACTTTCTGTGTATTTGTCTGTGTAATTTAGATTCCATGAGAACATTTAATGGCTATGCAATACACATAAAGGTCACAGTATTAATGTAGTTTTGATGTCTGTACAATTTATTTAAAAACTTTCCAACCTCCTCTATACTTCCTGACCGTTTTGGGGGAATAACATAAGAAAGTTATACTGTTACCGCTTAAGTGCATGAATCAGTTAAACTGCAGATTAAATAACTAATCTGCACATTAACTAAGGTGATACGATAACGTTTGAAAAGTTGTTTTATTTCTCTAACATATATAATAATATGCGAATTATTTCTCGGTAATATGCGAATTAATTAGATAACCTGTAGACTGCCTTCTAGGCACGCGTTAAAGTGAAAATAAAACTTTTGCTGGAACAACAGCAACATTCCTGTGCGCTTGAATTAATTGCTGTTTATTTATTTTTTGATATCTAAAGAGCCAACTTAATACAATCGAATATTCAGCACATTAGTGGATAGAATCAATCATCGATCAATTGAAAAAACTTAATTCCAAACAATATTATTGCAATTAAGGAAATTGGTTTAACTTTCAATTTCTAAATAATCATGTTAATACAGTCAAGGAAGACAACAAACAAGGTGAAAGAATAAATCTATAATACACAGAAAAACTATAATGCACAGCAGTAAAGGGTTTGAAATGTTATTATATTGAGGAAATGAATCTGCGAAACATATAATAAAATTATGTTCACTTAATAGTGCAATCTAAAGATTAGTGACACTTTGAATTGCACAGCAACTGGTTTTTGCAACAAGCTCATCTGTTTGTGGCACATTTAGGTTTGAAATCACATTTTTTTTTAACACGGCCCGGTATCAAGGGATTATTTTATTGTTAAGGTATGAAACTGTTTGATACAAAGCGACAGACAACCGGAGGCGACAAGACATTGGTGAAAACTAAATAAAAAAAGATTTAAATGAAATCTGCTCTGCATATTTCAATGTATCATGTCAGAACATCGTTTCTTGAACGGCCAAGCACCACGCGCTCGTGCGAGTTAAATTATATTTTGATTCATTTTAATTGTTTCATTGAATGAGTCACTTTAGCATTGCAAACGATCTAAAAGACTTTGTCTCGCATTGATTGTTTAAAAAAGCATCATATTTCCTATTTATTTCATTTCATGTAATCACGTGCTCGATATGACATTTTTCTAGGTTTTATTGGCTGAAGTCATTAACTTATTTTTTTTTAAATCAGCGCTTTTGTAAACACAATAGCAACATGTTATTACATGCTGATTTTTGAGATGCTCGTGCAGATAATAGAATTTTTATTTTTCGTCTACGGATTTTTGTTGAGTCACAAAGCTCATTCCCAAATCAATATCATGTTCTTACATGATAAAAAACCCCATGTGATTTTGAAGTATTTCTATGCTTCTGACATTTCCGAGTCCAAACAATACATTTTTGAAATCATGCTAAGCAAATGAAATTTGGTAAACTGACCTCATACCACATTTGTAAATTTCTATCAAATTTTCAGTGAATCTCTTTCACCCCCCCCCCCAAAAAAAAGTCCGACTGTAATAAGCAAAATTTATTACGCTGTTGTAGCTTCTAAATTAAGAATTTTTGAACAAATTTTGAATTTAATTTTTTAATCTGTTCACCGATTATTGGTCAGTTCTTCCGCATGCATGTAAAAGAAAAAATTTTAAAATGTAACGTCTAAAATAAATTGAATTCAATACGTGATTTCGCGACCATAATTGCTGCTCTATGTCACATTTTAGTTTCAATCGATTAGAAAAAAGACGTCCAAAATGCAAATTCGATTTTTTGGTATCAATGTTTTAACTGCGCGCCAATAATTGATAGCCAAAAATATGACTATAGATTCGGCGAAATTCAAAATTCATATTAAAGATGCATATATATCTCCTAACTATTTTTGGCTTATACCATTCAAGGTATTTGCAACCTTACCCAAAGATAGTAACTATGCAAAGGAAGAGGGATAATACCTTTACTAGACAATATACGTAAAAAATCTTAGAAATAATTCCCACTGGTTGCAGTCTGTTGTGGAGAATTCATAGGTTAGAACCAAATTCGCAACATTAGGGTTTTTAGTAGAGTAGCTTAGCCACCAGGTAAAAATAATTACTCGTGGCCAAAGGATGTTACCTGACTTACGAAGCTTTCATCACATACTTTCCCACCAGTGAGTTGGTGGTGAGACGAATGATCATTTTGCGCCAAGCGTGTGTGAGTTGTTGCTGAGGTTGGCTGTTGTTTCTAATACGCCTGGCGACTTTTGCTGACTATAGAGGGAGTCACAATAGCTGTACGAAGGTTACTTATTCAAGGTCGCCGGTCACCATTGTGGATGAATGGTGGCCGATAGGTCCGAACTCGGAAAGTAGGATTTGTAGTTTAGCATAGACACTAGACAAAAGTGAAACTCATGTCTGGAGGATGTTTTTTTTTTGCTTATGAAGCTTTTACCACACTGTTCTCAACATCCTTAAAAACAGCAGATCTATATGAAGTCTATGGAATTGTACACCCTGAAGAATTCTAATACTGACAATGGATAAGAGTCTACCTGGAGAGGACGAGGCAAATAAAGATATGTTCTGATACACGCAGATAATAAACAAATAAGTATTCTTTCTAATAACGCTCTCGTCTTCTTTGATAGATTTAGCACGAAATTTCAAATTTATTTACAAATCCTAATAATAAAAATCTATATCAAATTTCATTTATATGGCTTTTTACTCTTTTGAATATCATATTCACCGACCGATATAATCCAAAAATATGTTTTTCGAACTCAGAGAAGAGCTTTTTTTCCCCTATTTTTCGATTTAAGATAAAGAGCATAAGAAAGTGAAAAAAAGTTCTGACGTTGCATAGAAGCGTAAGTTTCCTCACATTCAAATGTTAAACGACTTGCAAATTATGTTTATAATGAGACTGTGAAAACACATAAATTGGGTCCATTACTTTATCGTCCAGTGTCGAATTTTTTCAAATTCTCAACTTCATCGGAAAACAATCTGAAATGTAATAATGCAAAATGAACATGATTATAGATGAAAAAACTACATGTAATATTTCGACGAACTGCAATCGTCAGTTAAAATGAAAAAAAAGATAATAATGAAACTAAAAGAATTCTGTTGAAATAAATAAATTTATATGCAGACGATTTAAAAAAAAAACAAACGGAAATACTGAACTATTAGAGAGGTTCTAAAAACATTTATGCACCAGTAATATGTGGAGACCTTCCTTAAAATATCTCCTATTAAAAAGACTTTCCTTTAATTTATTTTATCGATTGGATTTTATCTATTTTTAAATACAAATGTTATTTTTAAATGACAAAAACTTCAGTAACATGTTCCTTAGATTCACAATTATTCTACCGCGGCGATATTTTTCAAGTACATTTAATTCTTTTAAGTTCTCTTAGTTCTTGATTATCTATGACTGTTTCTTCTAACTTGAAAAAACAAGAACAACTTATGACAAATAAAAAGAAAACGTGCTGGATCAATAACAAAAAATGGTCGAGGTTTTATTAGGGGAGCACACACAAATAAAAGAAAGAAAGAAAGAGAAAAGAAATGAAGTAAACAAATAATTTCAAAGTGCAAACATTTACTGTTAATTAGCCCAGAATTGCACGTGTAGCCCTTAGTGTAAATAAAAAAATAAAAATATTCGTATTGATTTATGGTCTTTTTTTAATTGGAGGAAGACTTTTTCATTGGATTTTCTTTGTGAGTTTTATTTATATTCATGTCCCGTTGTCAAGCAACAGTAGGGCTATTTTGAGAAGGACCTCATTATTTCGAACCACGGTCAGATGACGAGAATGACACCTGAAATTACACCTTTATCCCACCTCTCTACACCACATCACACCAGCTTGAGGATGTTTGGTTCTGATTTAACGTGTAAACAGACACCCTTACACAGCATTTCTTCGCTGAAATCAGGTATCGAACCTGAAATCCTACGACTCACGGGCCGAGCCCTTATCACCAGAACACAGCTCCCCCTTTTTTGGGGGGAGGAGAGGGGATTTTGTGAGAATTGTTCGTTTAATCTTGAAGCGATTTGATTTTGCTTATCCGAAGCTCTTAGTCATCTTATTCTACATATTGTCGGGAATTTGCGTTAGATGATATTTCCACTAATACAAATTCAGGAAAATACAATCGAAACGCATTAAAATTGTTAAACAAAGCAAATGTTCAGTGTTTACATGATATGAAGGTGAGGAAAAAATTTCTTAAGATCTATTTTCTTAAGTTCTAAAAACATGAAAAAATAACATTCGGTCAAACTTGGAAATAAAAATATATAATAATCATTAAATTAGTCTTAGGGACGACATTTGTTATTTGTTATGTTGAAATATTTTTTTCACAAATTAAGAATACAAAAGAATTTGATGTAGCATTAAAAAAAGGATGATTTTAATCAATGAAAAGGGAGATTAATAATAACGTAATAAATTTTATTGCCCGCTCTTAAAATATATAGTATTTTTAAGAAATGCAAAAAAAATAAAAAAAAATGATTGATGTGAGCTGTTATTTTATCTTACTCACAACTTAACATTTAATAAAGAGATCTATACAAAAATTTTCGCATAATCTCTAATACATTCCATAGTGATGGCGTACAATAATTAGGAAATATTAATTAGTTTTAATTTAGTACTTTTGTTGAATCTATCTTGGCGGATATTTTGGCGATTATTCTCAGAAATGACAACTATCAGCCTCAAAAAATTGAATTTGTAATTTAAATGTATTTTCCCCCTCCGGCTGAAACAAAAATTTAACAGAGAAATACACTTGTAATCAGAAAATCACATACTAAATTTGATAGTCATTGCGTTTATGTTTTAGAAAGTACACAATGACAGACAGTCAGCCTGAAGTTAGATTTGGCTCAAAATTTGACAAGTGTCTACGCTACAGATGTTAATTCTGTGTACCGAATTTTTTCTAGCTAGCTTTCTTAGTTTAATCATGTTAATATATTCGAATATCGTGTTAAGTTATATTCGAATAACCCGTCAAATAGGCTTCCTCAGAAGAATTGTTATTTAAAATTTGAATAGAAATCTGAAAATTCGATGTAAAAACAGTATAGGAATTTTCATCCGTCTTGTTCAAAGTGGTTTTGAGTTATATTTGTCACACACAGACAGATGGACAAACTTTTGTTTTTCGAATTCAGGGAGATCTAAAATGTGAAGATTCACCAAAATCTGAAATTCTGTGAATCCTCTTTCGTCACTTAATACAATAATCGTCAATTTCGTCACTTAATACAATAATAGCCGCTTAATTTCGTCACTTAGTAAAATTATCGTCACTTTTATTACTTAGTTTCATACAATAATAGTCACTTTCGTCACTTAATACAATAATCGCCGCTTAATTTCGTCACTTAGTAAAATTATCGTCACTTTTATTAGTTTCATACAATAATAGTCACTTTCGTCACAATTTCGTCACTCAGTACAATAATCGCTACTTTTGTCACTTAGTTTCATATAATAATAGTCACTTTCGTCACTTGATTTCGTCACTTAGTACAATAATCGTCACTTTCGTCACTTAGTTTCATACAATAATAGTCACTTTCGTCACTTAGTACAATAATCATCACTTTCATTTGATGATTATTGTACTTTATCTATAATACGTATACGAGGAAGTAAAAAATTGGGTGTACAAAATAAACTTTATAAGTTAACACCGAAATTACGTTTCTTTTTGGAATTATAAATAAAGTTTGATTTTAAAAATCAGATTAGTTCGAAAATTAATTTCTTAAATAATTTTTAAATATTCTAACATTACACAAATAAAGATTCATCTGTTACCATTATATTACAAAAAAAAATGTCTTACATGAAATTGATAATTTTATGTTAAGTCCTTAAATGTGAAGAAATGTTATCATTTAAAATTCATTAAAGTCTTCAATAAATATTTTATCAATCTACGAGATAAACCTTAGTTCATCAATGTTTCGTGCACAAACTTTTAATGCTTAGAGATGGTAATCCCAGTAAGCCTAATTATTTTCTAATAATATCTACAAAATCAATTAATGAAATATCCATATAATCAATTAATGATTAAAATAAATCACAAATCCGAGTCTCTTCATTCTTTGGGACTTCCTCTAACACTTTTGAGACACATTAGATTCACGAATATAACAAACATAAAAACCGAATACATTTCCGTGCATTTAAGGAGCAGAGAGCGGAGAGATTAATAATTCCTTTTAAGTAGCGAACCGATTTAGAAACTTCACAGACAGAACTCGTCTTGTCTGTCTCCAAACCCTGGTCTGAAAAGTTCAAGAGGTGCGATGAAAAATCTATCTGGGCGAGACCTTTGTTTCCTTCTGTAGCTAATTAAAGACGATAATAGCTGCAGTAAGTGTGTTTCTTGATGACTGTATTTTTAAATGTATTGAGTAATAAATATATCAAATATGTTAAACATGCTATAAGTAACAATGCGATTGTTTTGATGTAATTTTATATTTGTAATCAATTTAATATTTATTTTTATTTATTGTCCCCCCAACTGGGTTTTAACTTAAAGATGATTGCATTATGTATAAAAAAGCTTGGAGATGTTGAAAAAATCTGGAAATCACCAAGTAAGCAGAATATTATAAGCAAGTATTGTTCGTTTCAGTCTCCTGGAACTATTACTTTTCGACTATTATACTTCGTTAAGGAGTGAGATGCGGAAGGGCAGGCACATTTTTGAAATTCTTTGTCATTCTTTGACCCTGATTTCCTCCCCGTTAGAAACTTTTTCATTCAGTTTTTTTCTCGTATTTGTGAGTACTGTATTGTTTTTGGCTGTATTATTTTAACTCAAAATACCATATTGATTGCTTTTATGATGAATTCAAGAAACAAAATAATAAAAATAATAATGAGGAAAATGAAATCTTCGATATTAAATTTCAAGTCATCATGTGAGATTATTATTTTTAAGTCATTATTTATCTTATTTAATTTAAGTTATTAACCAATTTAAACAGGTTTGAAATAATCACGAGACTTCTCTGTCTCTCTCTCTATCAATAGGTATATATATAGTATAAAATGAAGTCTCCAAAAAGCGTCTGTATGTTGGAACCGCAAAAACTCGAAAAAGAATAAACGAATATTGGAGACATTTATACCATTTTGTAGAGCCTTTGTTGGGAAAGGTGTTAGTATATTGAAATCATATCAAAATAAAAAGAGAAGTTTTATAATTGCGATTTCAATTTATCCACGCATGTGTAAAAATCGCAAATAGTAAGAGCTGTAGTATGCATATGCGATACATTCCTTTGTTTGTGTCTGATTTTAAACGGCGATTTAATTCTCATTATACCGAAAAGAAAGAAATCCAACCTCGAAATGATAGCCTGTGTTTTGTTTATGGACTTATTATATTTTTATCTTTATAACAGTCTAAATATTTCAGATTAAGTGCTATAAAAATGGTTTTCTATTTTCGATAATTTCTAAATATATTTTTATGTTTATTTGATGCTGTATAACATGCTCATATCGTATCGGGTGGAGGCTAGACTTAAGTTTAACGCTAATTTTTCTTCTTGAATTCTATACCATGGGCAATGCCGTGCGGGTACTGCTACTTTATATTAGGTTGGGCAAAAAGAAATCCATTATTATTTTACAGTTATCTTTCGAGAAATAATGGTTTTCTTTTTCACCAACCTAATATATAAATGTGATATCTCAAAAGATGAAATTAACTAGATAAACAACAAATAGTCTGTGTTCGTCATTTCAAAATGGTAAATATCATTCAAACCTTTGATTTAATCAGATAAAAAGAAGAGTTGGTGACTTACCAGAATTATTTATTCCATGCTAGAGCATTGATCACTCAAGTAATGTAGTAGTAGTATAATGTATGTAGAATGTAAGATGTAAAATTAACTCTGTGTGTTAAAAATTTGGCTGATATATCCGTTGTTTGGAATAAAAATCCCAATTTAAGAATTTAAGCATTTTATACATAGTGAAATAATTTTTTGGTATATTGTTTTTCGTTGATTCTCGTTTTTCCGCTTTTAAATAGTTTGACTCTCCAACCAGAAGCTAAGTTCTCGTCTTTTTTTTAACTCCATACTTTGAACCACCTGCAAAGGATACAGTAATCCTTTGTATTCATTTTTTTTCCTTACCCGTTAAAGCTAAGGCAATAACAAAAATACCATCATTTCTATGATTTTACTTCTTTAACCTGATATTTATTCTCTTCTTTTTGGTATTTGTATGCAGATTCAGAAAACACCATCTGGTGTTATTTCGTTTTATCATGTCAGAACATGATGTTGTTTTTGGGATGAGGTTTCTGGCGTTTACAAAAATCCGTAAGATAAAAATAAAAATAATATTATCTGCACCAGTCTCTCAAAAACTCAGCTTTTAATAACGCGTTGCGATTGCATTTATAAAAGCTCTGATTTTAAAAAATAAGGACTACAACAAGAAAACTCAGAAACATGTCCTTTTGAACACGGGATCATATAAAAATGAAACAAATAAGAAATGTGATATTTTTTAAAACAATAAATGCAAGACAAAGTTTTTTGGATCGTTGGCAATACTAAAGTGACTCATTCAATGAGACAACTGAAATGAATCAAAATATAATTTAACTTGCACGAGCACGTGGTGCTTGGCCGTTCATGAAATTATGTTTTGGCATGATACATAGCAGATTTAATTTTAGTTTTATTTTCTTTTTATATTCTTCCCCTTTAACTGAAACAAATTACTGTAGATAATTATTGTAAATGATATTACACATCGATTAGAATCATATAAAAATTGTAAAAATGAAAGGGAAAATGTATGACTATTAAGCTGACATCATTGGATTGATGTGTATGCATGGCTAGGGAACAAAAGAGGGGAAAAGATATTTAATATTCAAAGAAAGTAATATTTTATCACAAACAGCGACAAAACAAAAACAAAACAAAAAAGTACATTTATACAAAAAAGGGGTTTTGCACTTCTGTTATATCTTAAAACATTAAACCAGCAATTCTTTTGTATATATAAATATATTTTGTGTATCTCGGAAATGCTTTCAGTGATTTGGAGGAAATTTTATATTTGGATAAGGTTTTGCTTTTTAAGTTTATCTATATTGGCAACCTTCCTGAAAAAGAACCACTGCATCCTTTTTTTTACATTTTTTATAACTAACCATTAGAACCTTTTTTCTGTCTGCTCTCCTTCTGCATATAGCGCTTTCTGTCATACAGCGCCATCTGGGACCCGATTTCACTATGTTAGAAATAAGTTATGATAAAAAATATAAATGATGATAGATAAAGTGTAAAATGAATATTGCAATATAGCAGATTGTTTCGAAGAGTATATTAAACTACGTGTATTCAGGACTTTTTTATTTACTTGAATGACCAATTCATGTGTATGTAAGGTTAAAATATATTCTTATGTAAACAGGATGCGATTAATATCTAAATATTTCCTCCGAAAAAATTTTTTTACAAAAAAAAGAAAAAACGGATCCAAAGATTAAAATGAAATCAGCTATGCATACTTCAATGTATCATGTCAGAGCATCATTTCTTGAACGGACAAGCACCACGCGCTCGTGCGAGTTAAAAAATATTTTCATTCCTTTTAATGGTTTCATTGAATGAGTCACTTTAGTATTTGCAAGCGATCAAAAAATCTTTGTCACGCATTGATTGTTTAAAAAAATATCCCATTTTCTATTTATTTCATTTCTTATAATCACGTGCTCAAAATGACATTTTTCTAGGTTTTATTTGCTGTAGTCATTAACTTATTTTTATAATCAGAGCTTTTGTAACTGCAATGGAAACGCTTCATTAAAAGCTTATTTTTTGGGATACTCGAGCAGATAATAAAAGTTCAATTTTTCGACTACAGAATTTTGTTGACGCCTCTAACCTCAATCCCAAAAGAACATCATGTTCTGACATGATAAATAAACCTTAGATTCTGAAATTTTTAGATATAGAATTTAATTTAAAAACAAAAAAAACTCTCATATACTTTCTACTAAATGTGCTATCCCTCCCACCCTTCTAGTGTAAATTTGTGAACTATTATCATCAAGAACGTTCAGATTCGAAAGTCCACTAACAAGAACTGTGGGTATTCAGAATAATAAATAAAACTGGCTTTCATATGTGTTAAACGCATAAAAAAGGCAACAATAGTTACGAAAAAATTAATTAGCGAGCGACTTTGAGGATAACTACTGGCATATGTTTATTGTTTAAGTAACAGAAAATCGGATATGTACTTTAGATGCCCTTTTTTTACGAATGAAATAAAAATTTAACCTTGTTATAAATTTTGTGTTAATTAGATGTAGATTTTGAAGTAAATAGTGTAAATATTTGTAAATAGATCAACTGTATAAAATCAATTGTAATGGAATCACGCGCTGCTAGAAAAGACAGTTCCAAGAGGCATTTCAACAGAAGATCGCTATGAGAATTTTCGTAACAATATACAGGGTTACCCCGGAAAGAATCATCCGATTTCAAAAAAAATTTTATTTTAAAAAATTACGCATGGAAAATTATAATTCAAACACACATATAACGGGAAAATATGCGAGTTTTACTTTTTCTTATTTTTTTCTCAATAGGTGGCACTAGCTGTTTGCTTGTTTTGCTGTATTGTAAAAGAATGTGAAATGCCGTCCACAGAACAAAAGGATTTTTGTGTTCTCTCGTTTGCGAAATGTGAGTCAGTAATTCCTGTTCAACGTGAATTTCGAAGTTGAACCGTCGGTTTTCTTCCAATTTTCATTTTTCAACAAGATGGTGCACCACCCCATTGGCTCTTGGAGGTTCGGAATTTTCTTAACAGGGAACTACCAAACAGGTGGATTGGTCTCAGTTTATCCAATAATATGGTTCTACAAAGTTGCCCTCCGAGATCACCCGACCTAACCCCATGCGACTTCTTCCTTTGGGGATTTGTGAAAGATATTATCTTTGTACCACCTTTACCTACAAGTGTAAATGAATTGAAACAACGTGTTTGTGATGCTGTACAAACAATTACCAGCTATACATTACACCGTGTTTGGCAAGAACTTTCAACGTGTAACGAAAGGAAGTCATATTGAACACCTGTAAACAAACACTCGCACATTTTCCCTTTATATTTATGTTTGAATTATAATTTTCTGGGAGTAATTTTTTAAAATATAAATTTTTGAAATCGGATGATTCTTTCCGGGGAACCCTGTATAATTACAATTAAAATCACAAAATGACTTCGAAGTTCATTTATTGCGTTTTTTTAGTTATTGTGTTTACATGCATGTGAAAATGCTGATTTGCTTTAACAATTAGTATAAAGATCTGTACTATAGATCCTAAAACTATGAACCTAATTTTATTTGTCGGCTTTGCTAGGTTTTCAAATTATCTCGTTTACATGAATGCAAAAGTATGAATAAACAGGTGGTCATCCTCATGGAGATTTGATGGCAAGTTTTGTACTGATCTACATTTCTAAACTGTGCATTAAGTTTTAATCAACCTAATCTTTCTGTTTTGTAATTTTCTTATTTGCTTCTATTCGGACAGACGGTTAAATAGACTTCCCTTAACACCAGGAGATCTGAAAGGTGAATATTTATCTATTTTTGCCTATTTGAAGGAGAGTAATTAGATTTTCTGAATTAATTTCTGATAGTAACTGGAGAGGTATGAAATCAATACGACGGACCTCTTACAGAATTATTTATTTAGTTGTCCGCTTAAATGGGACCTTTACAATTTATCCGCTATGGGACATAGTTATTATAGATTTTGCTCCGCTTAATCGGGAGATTACTCCGCTTAATGGGAGATTGATGTTTTCAGTATCAAAGCTTGTAGCTTACTCAATCGTTTTACATTTTCCAGTAGGTGGCGCTGTTCATGTGGGCGGGGCACATGACGTTGATCTTAACATACTCCCGCCTTGAAATTATACAATTTCAATTACAGATACAATTATACGATTACAAATTAAACAAATTGCCATATAAACATTCGATACAAAACAATATGCACATTATACATTACAAAAAAGAAATAAAAGATATACATATATGAAATTCAAATGTACTGTATATCCTTTGGAGATACATTAAGATCAATTATATAAAGCAATTTAATATCATGTGTAATTTACAAATGTTCAATTATTTATGGGAAGCAAGCATATTTGGCTTATGCCTCTTTTAACAATGCCATTTGCAACCTTGACGGTTACTACTCTAACTAAACCATCTGAACCCTTAACTATTTCTTGGATTCTACCTAATTTCCATCTATATGGAGGCAAATCAGTGTCCTTAAGTATTACCATATCATTAGGTTTCACATTATCCTTTGTAAATTGCCACTTGTTTCTAAGATGAAGATTATTTAAATAATCCCGCTTCCAACCTTTCCAAATTTGTTGCAATAATTTAGTTACCCTTTTCCATCTAGACAAATAATTATCTGCCCTTTCAATTAATGATGGTTCAGCAATTGACGTTAAAGGACGACCAATTAAAAAATGGCCTGGCGTTAAGGCTGAATAATCATGAGGGTCAGAAGACATTGGAACAATGGGTCTGCTATTCAAGATTCCTTCAATTTCAGCTGTCAAAGTTAAAAATTCTTCAAAAGTTAATTTAACAGCACCTGCCGCTCTTTTTAGATGATGTTTGAAGGATTTGACTCCTGATTCCCACAAACCTCCAAAATTTGGAGATCTTGGAGGAATAAATTTCCAATTAATACTTTCTGAAATTAGATAGTTAGCTAAATTATTATCAGGGTTACTTACTAATTTTAGCAGTCTCTTCAACTCTGAATTTGCTCCTACAAAGTTCCCAGCATTGTCTGAGAAAATACAAGAACATTTGCCTCGTCGTGCAAAGAAGCGTTTTAAAGTTGCAATTAAAGCTTCAGATGTTAGATCGGTGACTAATTCTAGATGAATTGCTTTAGTAGCAAAACAAATAAAGACTGCTACATAAATCTTTTGAAAGATACCCTTGCGTTGACCTTTATATTTAATTAAAAAAGGGCCACAGAAATCTATCCCACAATTTGAGAATGGTGGACTAGGATTAACTCTCTCAGCTGGCAGGTTTCCTAACAATTGGTTACAGCTGATTGGTTTGTTTTTGAAACAAACAACACATTCATTAACTATTTTTCTGGCTAAATTCCTCCCGCCAATTGGCCAAAATTCCTGCCTGACAAGGTGCAGTAAAGTTTGGGGACCTACATGCAAATGTTTTAAATGAAATGAGCACATTATTAGTTTTGTAAGCCTGTGATTGGAAGGCAGAAGCTTAGGATGTCTTTCGTCTACAGTTAGCTTACTCTTTTGTAAACGGCCACCCACACGAAGAACATTATTTTCATCTAGAAATGGGGCCAAGTTTTTAATTTTACTCTGATTTAGATTAACATTCTTAGATAAAACTTTAACTTCATCTGCAAATTCAGACAATTGTACCTTTCTTACCAAGAAATTAGAAGCTTCCTTGATCTCCTGTATTTCCAACTTACCTTTCCTTCTTTCAGTAGGAGACTTCATATTAAACACAAATCTAAAAATATAACTAACAATACGACAAATTTTAGCATAATTATTACTCAAATTCAAAATATTAGTAACAAATTCATCAGAAATTTTACATGATAATACTGGCTCACTGGAAGTTTTAACTTCCTTAAGATATTCTTCATCATTTTTAGAGTCATTAATTTCTACAGGTAAACACATATTTGATTTTATGAAAGATGGTCCATTAAACCATAATGAATTGTTCACTAGGTTTTTAGCTGACACACCTCTGGAAATAAGATCTGCAGGATTGTCTGCTGATTTTACATGTCTCCAATCGTAATTTGGGCACAACAAATTGATTTCCCTTACTCTGTTTGCAACAAAAGTTTTTAACCTTTCTGGTGGAGTTTTTATCCAGGATATCGCAATTGTTGAATCAGTCCACATGTAGATGTGATTAATTGGCACTTGAATAGTTGATATCACCTTGGATACAAGACGAGCCAACAGCAATGTTGCAGACAATTCTAAACGGGGTATAGTCATCGCTTTGATGGGACACACACGTGACTTGCTACACAAAATGCTGGATTGCACTTCACCTAATTCATTTTTGGAGCACAAATACAAAACTGCGCCAAATGCCTTGCTAGAAGCATCTGCAAATGCATGTAACTCGATGGAACTTGAATTGTTGATGAGTGAATTTCTTGAAACTTCTAGCTCGTTCACTGCCGGTAAGTCCTTTAAAAAATAAATCCAGTCATGCAAGTCATTTGGTGGAATTGGATCATTCCAACTCAGCCTTTGAAGCCAAAGTCTCTGCATGAATAATTTCGCAATTGTAATCACAGGAGCAATAAGACCCAACGGGTCAAACAATCTGGCAATAGTTGAAAGAACTTCTCGCTTTGTGAAATTATTCTTTAAATTGCAAGCCACTCTAAACGTGAAAACGTCGGATGTTGGGCGCCACAGCATTCCAAGAGTCTTTACTGTGTCAGACTCTGATGGAAATGAATATTCTAAATTTTTTTGATCATTCAAAAGTTCGGAATCGTTTGAAACCCACTTATGGAGTTCCATGCATCCCTTCTTTAACAGCTCAATTAATTGATACTGTAAATCTTTAGCTGCTTGCAAGTTATTACTACCAGTCAAAATATCATCTACATAAGTATTCGTTATAAGTTTAGCGGCTGCTTCAGGGTAGTTATTTTGTTCTTCTTCAGCGAGCGCCTTTAAAGCTCTAGTCGCTAAAAATGGTGCGCAGGTTGTACCATAGGTAACAGTGCATAACCTGTAAGTTTCCACAGGAGCAGATTGATTAGGCTTCCAGAGGATCCTTTGCAAGTTTCTATCGGATTCATCTATCAAAATTTGCCGATACATTTTTTTTATGTCAGCACAAAATGCATACTTGTAGGTTCTGAAATTTAAAATTATAGAGCAAAGCTCTTGTTGCACTGTTCCCCCATTTAATAAAATAGAGTTAAGAGAAACTCCATTATTTGAAGTCGCAGAAGCATCAAAAACAACACGTAAAGGTGTAGATGAACTTTCGGGACGAAAAACTGCATGGTGAGGAATGTAAAAGTTTTTACTTTCGGAATCAACAGAATCAACAATTTTCTCCATATGATTAAGTATGAAATATTCGTCGATGAATGCCTTGTATTGTTCTGCCATGATTTCATTTTTATTTAACTTTTTCCAAAGCAAATTCAATCGCCTCTCTGCCATTTCCCTTGAATCCCCTAATGTTGAGCGTTTGTCTTCGATTATTGGCAGTTTGACAATAAATCTTCCAGAATCATCTCTCTTGTAAGTTGAGAGAAAATGTTCTTCACAATACTGCCTTTCAAATGTCTTTGAATTATCTGTGTTATCACCCGGAAATGATTCGATTTCAAAGAATTCTTTAACTGAGTTTTCTAAAATTTCCCCTTCAGAAATTAATCCAGAAAAGAAATGAGACTCAGTCCCTTTAAGTGTTCCTGTGACAAGATATCCGAACACACTATTTTGAAGAAGCAATGAATTATCATAAGATCTAAATTTTTCAGATTTCAATATTTCGAAGAATAATTCAGCCCCTAATAAAACATGAATTTGACTGGGAATATGGAACGTACTGTCTGCAAGTTTTATTTCAGTTGGAAAGTTTATGTTATTAATGTTTAATTTCCTTGCAGGTGTTAAATCAGTAATTTTAGGAAGAATCAAAAAAGAAACATCCCTTGAAAAATCATTGCTTTCGTTAGAAATAGTAGCTATCAATCTATTTTTAACTAAGAATTCATCACCGGAAATGCCAGAGATCTTACAATTTATTTTTTGCTTTTCTAGCATTAAAGAATCGGCAACATCCTGTCTTAATATATTTACACTACTTCCGCTATCTAAGAGAGCTTTTAATTTTATTTTTTGCCCAACATTATTTTCAATAAGAATATTTGCTGTGCACAAAAGAGTATGATTTATTTCTGACGGTTGAATGTTCAAGGTCGATCCACCCGAAGAGTGAAAAACCTCAGCGTTCGGATTTAGATTTGCATTTGATTGCGCAACACTATTTGAGCTAGGCAAAACATTACTTTCGTTTTGCTGATCTAAATGAATTAATGAGTTATGGCCTTGTTTTTTACATACTCTGCAGATATATTTAGACTTGCATGGCGCGTTATGGCACTTTAAACAGTTTTTACATAAATGATGATTTTCTAATACTTTAATACGTTCAGCAACATTCAATTTTAAGAATTCATAACATTTTTGTAACGGATGTTCAGTATTACAGAGTACACATTTCTTCATAAATTGATTGCCTTTATTAGAACTGACAAATAAATTTTTCGCTTTATTTCCTGTTCCTTGAAATTCCCTTTTGAATCTGTTATTCGACGGATTTTTTCCTAACTGATCTAAAACTAATGCTCTTGATTCTAAAAACTTTAAGAGCTCCTTTAGAGAAGGAATTTCTTTCGATTGCAACGATAACTCATACGACTTTCTTGTCTCGTTATCTAGCTTCTCTAATATAATATTTGCCAGAATAGCGTTAGTTAGATCATTACACTCTAATTTCAAACTTTTCAATGCTCTTAAACTTTTATTAACGGAGTCTGTTATAGATTTTAAACCTTTGGATGATTCAAAACTCAGTTTCTGAATTTTTAACATATTGTCAATATGAATATCTACAACAGCTCTCCTATTCTCAAAACGATCTTCGAGAGCACAAAATAAAGAATCGAAAGTGTCATCACTTGTTTCAATTGATTTTGCTTCACCACGGAGGGCAGATTTTAAATAAAATAACTTTTGATCCTTTGAAAGATCCTTGTTTTCATTAATGAGACTTAAGAACTGATTTTTAAAATTCGAAAATTCTTCTATTTTTCCATAAAAGGTAGGTAAGGGAATCTCAGGCAACTTAGATTTATGTTCTATATGCTCAATATACGATTTCAAATCTTCATTGTGATCTTTTTTAGTTTCATTAAATGTTACAAGATCACCATTATTGTATTTAGAGAGTAAGCATTGAAGACTTACCTCTATTTCATCTCTTTCATCCTGTAAAGAAAACATTTCTTCATCTGTTTTTTTACTAGCTTGTTCATCTTCATCAAGTTCTAAATACTTGCTGTATAATAATTCCAGTTCTTGTTTCACCGATAATACACTGGTTAGTTTTTGTTTTGCAGTTAGGACAGTCTTTGTCTCATCATCGGAAGTTGATGACGCATCAATGAACTTCTTGATGTTCGTTAGTTTGGTTTTGATGGCACCTCGTGCCCGATTTAAATCCTTAATGGTTGCTGTTTTTGTAGTGGATTTCGCATCCATATTTGCTGATTTTCTCCGGTCGCTAGGACCAAAATGGAGAGGTATGAAATCAATACGACGGACCTCTTACAGAATTATTTATTTAGTTGTCCGCTTAAATGGGACCTTTACAATTTATCCGCTATGGGACATAGTTATTATAGATTTTGCTCCGCTTAATCGGGAGATTACTCCGCTTAATGGGAGATTGATGTTTTCAGTATCAAAGCTTGTAGCTTACTCAATCGTTTTACATTTTCCAGTAGGTGGCGCTGTTCATGTGGGCGGGGCACATGACGTTGATCTTAACAGTAACAATGATAGAAGAAAAATCTATACATAGTATAAAGTGGAGTCTCCTGAAAACGTTTGTATGTTCGAAAAAGAAAAACTCGAGAAATACTCATCTGATATTAGAGATTTTTGTCCAATTTTGTAGGACATTTATTGAGGAAGGTTATAGTATATTGGAGTTTTATCAAAATAAAAAAAAGGTATTATCTATACTTTGCACTTATTCACGCATGTGCGGAAACCTCAAATTGCGTATGTGCAAATTGCGAGAGCTACGGTAGGCCTATGCGATATATTTCTTTGTTTACGTCTGATTTTGAACAGCGATTCAAAGCTTATTATAACCCAAAAGAAAACGGAAACCCAACCTTAGCCGGGGCACATTAAACGCCAAAATGCGATAATTGAAATGTTGAGGAAATAGAACTTCGGCTAGCGAAAATCAGAATTGTAATGTCCACACTTAGGGACGAGGGGGGGGGGGTCTTTTGTTGAGCGAAGTAACCGTCCTTTTTTTATTCAATTAAATTTGAAAAAATTAAATCACATATTAAAAAAATAGTTAATACCTTCACGTGGACTTAAATCCACAATTTCCGGTTTAGGAGACCGATGTCTTATTCATTAGGTTACGAGGGACCCAGAAAGCTTATAATAATTTCAGCAAATCAAACAAAAATTGTTAGTCAACACACAAAAACCTTAGAAAGAAAAAAGATTGAAGAGGAAGTGATGAAAAAAATAATTTTCTGTAGATATTTCAAAACAGGAAACGATCTGCCGTTTGACAAAAAATTAAAAATATTTTCACGAAGAGAATATTATTTTCGAAAATAGTTTGATTTATTCTGAAAGGAAAAATAAAAAAAATCTCCAAACGATCTTATTTCAAAAATAAAAATAATAATATAATCAAAAGAACTAAAGCAAATGTAACTCCAGTAATGTTTTGAAACTAATCATGTTTACATATTTTTTCCTATAAATGTTTTTGTTGCTTTATATTTCATTTATTTAACTATTTTTAGTTATCAAATTTCGGCCCACGTGTATTTAATTACTTTTCAAATAAATAAATAAACGCAAAAGATTTGTTATTTATTTACTTATTTTAATGAGACAATATATTGAAAATGTGACCAGAATCCTATTTACAAAGAGTACTCTTACCAGGGTCGTATGTTTTTAGTTTTTTCGTTTTTGTTTGATTTGAATAAAAGATCCTTTTTTAATATTTTTTGATAAATATAAGTAGCGCGCTTTTAATTTTTTCATTTTTTGTTCTTAAAAGCAAAAGTATTTATTTTTTAATTGTTTTCTTCTCTTGCTAATTTTTATTTGTATATATATATATATATATATACAAAAATAAAAATAATTTTGTAAGAGATACATTACGAATTGCAAATTTTAATTATTAAATTAAAAAGATTCACAAATGTATTTAGAGAGAGCGTTTGCTGCTATTCTTAAAAAAATAGTGGAACATAAATAAATAAAAAACAGAAGTAAAAAAAGGAGAAAAAAATTATTGTAAAAATAGGAAAAAACCTAAAGAAAATTCCCAGGAGTCACAATCAGGCAGGGATTCCAATAAAAGGGGTATTTTTTTAAAGGGTTTGACTATTGTCTAAACAATTAACCCTTTTATGACCCGAAAAATTCCACGTTTCTCAGTATAAGAGATGCATCATATTTTATGAATATAAAAACAAACAAACTCGGATCATAGAAGGGTTAATTTTTTAGGCGTCAAACCCTTTACAGAAAAAAAATTCCACCTTTTATTGGAAGCCCTGCCTGATGGTGACTCCTGGGAAAGTCATCAGGCCGGATTTCTTTTTCTTTAATTTTCTTTAGGTTCTGTCTATTTTCACTATAGTTTTTTTTCTCATT
>JAOUZG010006993.1:0-27015 GCA_026289955.1 Argiope argentata | reverse complement strand
CTCTCTCTCTCTCACACACACACACATATATAAACACACACACACACACACACACACAGTAAGTATGCGCCAAAATAAACAATATTGAAGCTCGCACATTTAGAACATATGCAAATAGGAAATATAATAATAACCACTAGTTTGTTTGCTTTTCTTAAATAAAAATATATATACAAATTCTGGTAGTAAGCGTTAGCTTTATTGAAGCTCCGCAATTTTTTCATTGTAATTTTTTCAAAAGTGTGAATTGTTGGGCCAAATTGTCGGAGCCCAACTCGCTAGAGTAAGTGGTAATCGTAATGTTTAAAAACCGAATAGCTGCAGCAAAAGTGTCCGCAGAACTTAATACCCATCTGAATTCTCCAGTGTCAGTGATTGCAGTTACAAGGCACCTTCATAAACAAAACATTTATGGCAGAGCAGCAATTCTCATTCTGAAGACATTTTCACAAACAGAACATTTATGGAGAGCAACAATTCTCAAGCCACTTGTCACATCTGTTTATGGTAAACGTCATCTACAATGATGTCACATCAAGAAACCTGATCGATAAGTGGAAGAAAGTAATATGGTCCGACTAATCGTTCCTCACACTTTTTCGTGCAACAAGACTGGTGCACGTTTGGAGAACGCTTACACAAACGTATGATCTTGATTGTCTCCTTCCAACTTTCCAGTCTGAAGATGGATATGTCATGATATGGACAGCCATGTCTTGGTTTTCTGCTGGACCAATCATAACCCTGTAGGGTAAGAGGAATCGCTGGGGAGAAGTAGAGATACATTTTAGCTGACCAGGCTCGTCCTATGATGCTGACTTTGTTTTCTTCCTGCAAGAGATGGAATTTTCCAGGATGCTAATGCACCTATCCATGCAGCGAGACTTGTCCAATCATTGTTTGATGAACACGAAGGTGAAGTTAAACATCTGCCTTGGTCCGCACAGTCATTGGACCTCAATATAATTGAACCGTTATGATCTGTTTTAGAGCGTTCAATCCGAAATCGATATTTCCCACCGGCATCTCTCACAGAACTTTCACAATATCTCCAGGAAAGATTTACGATATTCCTCTAAACAATATTCAGTACTTGCATGAATCAATTCTTAGGGGAATCCAAGCAGTATCACATGCAAAAGGCGGTCCTACACTATACTAATGAAGGATTCTTGATAAATATGTTTCCTTTATAATTATAACCACCTGTATATATAACCATTCTTAAAGCTCATTATTTTATAATATCAGTTAAATGATTTGTTTCTGGAATCTGTGACATTATTTCAGTAACTACATAGAAAAATACGTTCCAACAATTCGTTTTTATTCTCTCAATAATACTAATGCTTTAGCACAGCTCCTATTATTTAAAATCCTTATAAAACGTATTTGTAATTCATTTTCTAAAAAAAAGGAAAATGTGTTCGCTTTTATAATACTTCAGGATTATCTTTTCTGGAGTATTTTATTTTATCCTTGGTTTACTGAATTTAAAAGCTTGTGAAGAAACAAAGGATTAGAGAAACTAGAAATATCAAAGGTTAGATGTTTATTTTTCAAGGATCGTGAATTGTGTTTTTTATTGAATCTTGAATTAGAAAGTAATTAAGGAGATGAATTTTCTAATTTCTTCATGAATTTTGTATTTGTTTGTGCTAATGGCGAGAAAGACGGAGAATTTTAAATGAATAAGATTTCCTCGTCGTAGTACTTGAACCAAAAAATTTGAAAGTCCATGCTTTTAATAGAATCAAAAATTTATAGATTTACTTGTTTATTGTGTTCTTTTATTTTCATCAAATACTGCTTTCTATTAAGAAACTATAAAGATTTTAATTAATTGGAGCATTACATGCATTAGACGATTTTGAAACGCCAAAAATAGCTAATCTCGTAAGAAAAGAAATTGAACGATTTTATTGGAGAAGTAAATTATAATATATTACAATAATGATGATTAGCGGAAATGAACTGGCACGGTTTGTTTAATTGTGAAAATCTGCCCTTTTTTCTGGTGTATAAGGTTAATAAATAATGAAGATTTATATTACAAAAAAACACAAAGACAGTAAGCAAAACGAAGTCTAAGCGTGCATAAAAACAACAGTTTTTAAATTAAATAACTAACGAACAAATAGCAAATCGTTAATAAAAGATCGTAACAACATAGAGAAAGCAACGCTATCAACACTCCGAGCAACAAAATGAATCAGCGTGTTACGACTTAAGCTTTTATAGATTTCAAACACAGTACAGAATTTTCTGGAAGAATCTCCGTATCTCAGCTCTTAATAGAGACATCACATAATTCTCGCATTTTCAGAGTCTTACTCTTTCCAGCTATTCAAAGTATAAAATTTGAAGTACAACTATGAAAGCATGAGCCGTTATTGTTGTTGTTACTTATGGCACTTGCCATCAGGCCCCTCGCTGATACATAAGCAGATTTAAGCCGAAATAATTGCCTTTTGTTTTTGAAGTAGTGCCAACTAGAGCCAAGAGTACGACTAACCTACACACTCACCACATTTGCTTGCACAGCTTCTTTTCAAAAGGGGGGCACCGTCCCACATCTCATAGATAGCACACAGAAGAACAACCATGCCCAAACCGGGACTTGAAGCCGTGATTCCCAGAACACGAGGAAGACGCGCTACCTCTGCGCCAGAAAGCCGGTAGCATGAACCGTAAAACTCAGAAGTGCCAACAAAAAATAAGAAAATACATAGATTTTTTAAAAACATATATTCATACCTTACTTTAGATAACATAAAGTCTTCATATTTCTGGTATCCTGCAAATTATAAAAAAAAATTGATGTTATACACACAGAAACAGTTTATTTTTATACATGAAAAAAACTTCAGCAATATAAACATTGGTATTATTTTTCTCAAAAGGTTAGTCCTTCAAGAGCATATTCGATTGGTATCTTTGCCTTGATGAATGCAAGAGAAGTGAAAATCCCAACGATATAAAAAAGGAATTTAAAAAATAATATAAAAAATAATGCTGCTTTTGCACGTTTATTCTTATTCACGGCAAAAGATACCATGCACAGATAAAGTTCTAATGAATGGATTATAAGGAATATAATATACATTTAAGCTTGAAGTACGAATTTCCAACTTACGCAACTGATCTTATGGAGAACTCTGAGATATGAAAATTTTCATCTGCATTTGAGATTTTCAAATCATGGAAATGGCAATATTTTTGCTAAATATGCGAAAAAGTAAAATTTCCTTTTTATAAATCAGCCACAGAAAGGTAAAAATAAAATAGTAAACACACACACACATAATTTCAAAAACTAACATTTTATTTAATTCTTTTAATTTAGAAACAAAAAGTTGAATCATGAATTCAATTTTTTAAAGGCAACGAAATTAAAATGTCGTTTGCAGAAATAGCAATTTTAATTCTAAAAATTATCGGCAAATCAGATGAACATCTATTATAATAAAAATGCAGCTCGAAATGCGTTGCTAAGCGCAAAACTGGAGAACGGCTCGACCGATTCGGCTAATTTTTTTTTTAATATTTCCGTTAAGACACGAGGATGGTTCTTATGGCGAGAAAAAATTAAAAAACTGCGTGGAAAATAGTTAAAACGACACTTTTCTTACTTTCCCGCCAAAAATCTTCATTTCCTTCCCCCACACCGAATGAGATAGCAGGAAGTAATAAATTATGATTTGTTTAGAAAGAAATACGCGAAGTCAGTTGGTTTTCATTCATAGATAACGGGATGTTTAAAAAAGAAAGAAAATATTTGCTTTTATGCAGCTGATTATACTGATTAAAAACATTCTTCTCAACGGACGTGAATATCATTTTCGTTTTTATTCGATGATGTTTCATTTATTAATATTGCTATTGATTGTGTTCTGATATAAAGTTTTTTTGTTGTTCTTAAGGATAAAAATTCTTTTTTATTATAAATACGACATTAAGAGCCCTTAATGTTTTAATGTTATTCTTAAAAGGATTTATATATTAAACGATTCTTTTTTATTAATTTTTTTTGGTGTTTAGTCTGTATGGATATTTTATCTATTCCTGCTCAAAATAAAGTCTAGGCAGCGAAGAAAAAAAATAAAAGGAAAAAAGGGTTTGTAGGAAGAAAAGTTATAAAGAAAAAAAATATAGAAAGAAAATAAAAGGACTTGCAGAAAAAAAAGGAAGGGAAAAAAAAGAAACGAAGGATGTGTGTGTCATTATTATTTCCTCTGAGCGCGGCATTTTCCAAGCTGTTTTTAAATTTTCGCATGTCTTGAAAACCAATTGTTGTTAGCGTTGTGTAGCTGTTTTTAGTGCAACTTTATTTGTTAAGTGTGTTTACATTTAGACCCATGCCACCTATAAGACGCGGGCGTAGCAATTTGGGCCGTAGAACTAGAAATGCTACAAACCAAGCTAATTTTCAATCTACTTGGACTGCACAACTTGAAGAACGAAATGAAATTGAAAGGATTAGAATATTAGAATCACGTGCAATGCGTCATGTTCAAGCTACTTTCAATATTTCACGTGCGGCATTCAGCTACGATGTTTCAATTGACTACAGTTCCTACCAATGCGTTGCTATTGGATCTATGAACTCAGTTTGCTCACATTGTAAGACATTGAAATACAAGAATGAAGCAAATGGATTGCGTTGCGCAATATGAGAGTAGAATTGCAAAACGATCGATCTGGCGATATATTTTCTAAACAGCTCATTGACATTGGGGATGGCAAAATTCCTGTAGACTTTTTAACTGGCTGCATTACATTGCCTGCCAATTTTTGTCAGTTTACTGAATCAAAAACCGAGCTCATTCAAAAGGTTTTCCCAAACGTCACTCAAAATTACAGAGATCTTTTTTGGTTGAGTGAACGAGCAATATTAGCTGCCAAAAATACAGATGTAAATGAAATAAATTTCAAAATTCAAAATGAAATTGTGGGCGAATTAAGAACATATAAATCAATTGATTGTGCAATTAACCAAGATGATGTTGTTAATTATCCACCAGAATTTTTAAATTCACTGGATTTTCCAGGATTGCCGCCTCATAATCTTCAATTAAAAGAAGGATCGGTGGTCATTATGTTGAGAAATATCAACCCACCACGTCTTTGTAATGGCACACGGCTAGCAGTAAAAACATTACTGAACAATGTGATCGAAACAACCATTCTAAACGGAAAATATAGGGAAGAAGATGTGTCGATACCTCGCATCCCAATTGTACCAACTGATGTACCATTTGAATTTAAACGACTGCAATTTCCAGTGCGGCTTGCTTTCGCTATGACCATAAATAAATCCCAGGGTCAATCGTTGAATTTTTGCGGCATTAATCTTGAAAACCCATGCTTCTCTCATGGACAGTTGTATGTTGCCTGCTCCCGCGTTGGAAAACCGTCAACTATATTTGTTTACGCGCCAAATGATCAAACAAAAAATATCGTGTACTATAAAGCCTTACAATGAAAATATAATTACATTATTATTTAAGTTTTTCAATGTACGAAATAGATAATTTATTTTTGTAAGTAATCGTTGTTTAGTAATAAGGCATAACTCAACTTTTTCAAACGTGTGTGAATATCATTTTGTTCATTTTTATTTCATGTTGTTTCATTTTGTTCATTTTTATTTCATGTTGTTTCATTTTGTTCATTTTTATTTCATGTTGTTTCATTTTTTCATGTTTATAATGATTGTGTTCTGATAAAAAAAATTGTTTTATTGTTGTTGTTCTTAGGGATAAAAATTCTTTTTCATACATTAATGCGGCATTAAGAGCTCTTAATGTGTTTATTTTATTCTTGAAAGGATTTATGTATTAAACGATTCTTTTTATTTTCTAAGTGCTATGAAACACGTACGTACGTTATTAGGCTACAAAAGCCCAATAACTTGAGACAATACGAAGTCTGTCGGGGCAGCTAGTTTTTAATAAATTATTTCAAAATCCTTTAGATGACACTTGATGTTAATACAGTTTTATTATTATTAATAATAATAATGATCCGAATTTTATCAATGTCTGCATCAAAATGTTTTCATAATTACCATTTATAATTCATTTTTCTTATTAATACAGTGGCAACAAAGATATGAAATCTTAAACTGACGATTAAAGCCAAACGATTTGATTCTTAATATTCACCAAAAACGTAAAAATAAACACAATTCCAGACGATATTTTTAATCATGAGTTTATTCGAAAATGTTTTCATTGTTTATCATTTTTGTGACACGAATTATTTTTCTCTTCTAGCATTTTCAATTTTATTTTTTTAAAGATAAAATTGCTTCCCCCCCCCCTTCAGAGATGTGAAAAGCATCACGTGGGAAGGATATGAAAATGTGCTGAACATCATATTCAAATTCAGTTCCAGGCTATAGCTTTTCCGTTCACATTTCAAAAGTGTACAAACACTTTGGGGAGTTACTGTGCCGAAATATCATCGTAGTAAAACGCAATTTATGGTAGAATATAAAAATATAAATAGGAAAAGATATATTGTGCACAGCAGAGAAGCAGACGATTTCGCAAAAGCAAATTATCTGATGAAGGAGGAAAAATACGAATTTTATTATTTATGCTTTTTTGCATGTAATCAAAGTATAAAAAATTTATGTCGAGTAAAAAAGCATAATAAATTTTGAAAAATCTGGCAGAAGATATTTTAAAATAATTGTAAATTTTGGATCAACGTATGGTTTTTTTCTATGCATGAAATAAATGTATAATGAAAGCATAATAAATAATATGTATTATGTCATTTTTGTGCATTTCTATCATATTTCTAATAATAAATTTGTAGCTATGCTGGCATTTAATTTTATTTGATTCATTGCTATAATTTTAGTAATCGAGGGTTTCTTTTTGATTTTCTCGTATGCATTCATTTCAGAAACCAACAAACGAGTAGTTTTTTTCTTTCACAAATTTATTAAAATGATGATGATAAAATGTTATCGGTAAATGAATTTGGTATTTTATTTTTATTTTAAAAAATTGACTTAAAAATCGCATACCAAATTTTACAAAGCAATTTTATTAGGTTTCAGAGTTAATCGCATATAATATAGAAAATACCATCGCGAACAACCATTTGACTTCTAAAATTTTGATTCTGATCTAATATTTTAATTTGAAAATAATTTATTAGAATAATTTAATCTTACAAGAGTTCTATCAGTTATCTTTTGACATTTTGTAATTATCGTATTTTTATACATATACATAAATATACTTCAGAAACCGCCTCACTTTAAATTCGAAATATCTAAAACGTAGATAGTTCTTTAAATATTGATATATTTCATGTTATTTTCTCTTAATTTTATAAGAAAAAAAGGATTCATAATGTTTATGCTTAAAAAAATGGAATCGGACAATAAAATTGAGAATTATCATTCAACATAAGATCGTATTAAGCTTTATCAGAAACCCGTTTCCTTCTTTAAAATTATTCAGTATTTGAAATCCTGCTATTTAGTAATGAAAAAAGGTCAACTTTATGCCATATGTATCATTAAAATTTGTTGAATATATGCTGAGATTAGGATATTTATACCCAGACACAACGTCTAAATTACACCATGTGACATACGTTCAAAGTGTATCACAGGTTAAAATCTAGAATCTAGAGGTATCATATTTGAATTTTATTATTCCTTAAGTAATAGGAAGCTAAAAAGCAGTTTTTCAAAAATGTTCTTTATATTTTTACTAATATTAACCAAAAATTTTCAAATGCTTTGCTCCTTTCTATTTTTAAATTAATTCCCCTTTGCCCTTACTTATTTTACCGCTATGAACTTATTACAAAAGAATTTGATCGAAAGTGAGACACTAAAATTGCTGGAAAGAGACTTGAAAAGGAATTACAAAATAAAGAATATTTACCAAATTTTAATATAAAATTTTACTTATATATTTAATATTACTTTATTTATTGAAATTATACTTTTACTAAAAGGGATTACAATTTTTATTATTCCAAAGTTAAATTTGTGCATTTTTGAATTTTTGTGGCTTTATTTTAAATTAAATTATGGTATCATGAATTTTATTTAATTAATTAATTAATAGATTAATATTATTTAATGCCAGTTTAGAGTATATTAATTTTATTTTATTTACCCAGATTTATATACTTGATATTTATGATACCTTCAATAATGTACATTTAAGCATTAAACCTGTGATAGACATTAGAACTTTTTTATTTGAATAACTTTATATTCCTTGTATTTATTGAGTATATATGACATTTTTTAATGGCCATTACAGTACAATTATTGAGAAATCCTGTGAGATTACAATACCCTTAGAAACGTGACTCTCAGTATAATACATTTTTTGATAGCACATTGTTTTCTACGTTACAAGAGATTCACTTTCTTAATCCACATTTAAATTTTACAGTTACTAAAAAAGTCTTTCTTTAGTTCCAAGAAATAAAAAATCGAGTTAAAATAGTTAGAAAAATCACAAGAATTAGTAGCTACAAAATCATGAGAATAAATATTTGCTGATATAACGAATATATTATAAATTTTTCATCAATGAAATATTTTATACAGATTTATCCAAAAAAAAGTGATTTAAACAATTCTGAAAATTATGGTAAAATTTACTATAAACTAAACTGATATCATTAAAATGTTTTTTTGAAAATTTAAGCTGACACAAATATTATATTTTTTCAATAATCTTTTTGAAAGTTGTCTTAAAGGGGGCAGAAATACAACGCTTAATTTTTAAGTAATTAAAATTTTAAGAAAAAAATTATCATCTTTGAGCATATTCTTGTTTTTCAAAAATCATTTGAGAGGAATTTGGAAAATCTAGATCTAACTGTTCTAATCTGTAGAGATTCAAAAGATAAAGACAGGGAAACAGCAAGGTATTTCTCTCTTTTACTAATATAAATATTGTTATTATTTAAATATATTAATATTAAAAAATATTGGATATATTTCTCGCTCTTTTTTTAACTAAAGAGATTTCTTTAATTAAAATATGAAATAATTTTCTTTAAAATGAATAATTGTTAAGTCTGTAAAACAGTTAATCAATTTTAATAAATTAATCGTTTCTGTCTCACGGGCGTATTATTTAAAAGTCAATTTTCAGACTTTATCTTTGCCAAATATGACGGGAAACGTTTTTAAAACTTATATGCAATTAAATTTTCTCATTTAAAAAAGAGATAGAATACCTTTTTTCTGCTGAATAGAATTTTCTTTGACTTATTTTAGAAAGTCATGGCCAAAATTTCACGGGCATGATCCAGCACAGTATTAGAAGCAATAATCTTCTAGAATTTTTTTTCTTCCAAACTGTCTTTTCTTACATATTTCGAATTCCAACGTCACATTTTTACATAAGACAGGCAATTAAATTATTTACATCATGCAAGAATTCTCGCCAACTGTGTCATCTATTTATCCAGATGGCGCAGCTATGCACAGCGATTTAAATACATGCGCCCGGAGCTGCTTTTTCACACACGCTAAATTCTTCTGAGTGGGCATATTGACTGGGTTATCTGCTTCCTGTGAAAGTTCACTCCTCGAACAAAATAATCGTTTGCGGCTAGTAAGTATTATCGTCTGAGGTTTCACCTCACGGGCGTTTTGATTTTTAAAAGAATTATCGTTTGAAAGTTGCGATATAAAATTTTATTTTCTATTCCTTAATTCCTATTAGCAACAAGTGGTTCAGGAAACGAAATGCGAGTTTACTTGCATTTAATATGAAATTTCTAAGTTGTTTATTCAGAAAGCTAGATTTTAAATTTTGCTTTTGAAATCGGATGGTTTTTTTAAATCCAATTATTATTATTATTATTATTATTTCGATTTTTAAAAATGAATCTTTCTTTCAGTTTGATTTAATTTCTTTTTGAAGAGGAAAAAGAAACCGATCGGGATGATGTGTGTAGGTGATTTTATTTCAAAACTGATTTATGAAATTATATATAAAATAATTATATTTAAAAAATAAAATCAAACTGAACATTAAATGTAACTATTTAAATAATTAAATATAAATGAAATTAAATGAAAAGCAACAATTTTAAAAACTCTTACAGAAATTAAATTTTAAGTTAGTAGTAAATTTTAATAAATAGGGTTTTTTTAAAAGTAAAAATAATAGGTGTTTTTCCCTCTGTGTTTTAAGAAATAATAGTGTATTAATCCATTTTTATTGAAATTTCCATTTAATTGATCACAAACTCCAGT
Source organism: Argiope argentata (assembly GCA_026289955.1). Taxonomy (NCBI): domain Eukaryota; kingdom Metazoa; phylum Arthropoda; class Arachnida; order Araneae; family Araneidae; genus Argiope; species Argiope argentata. The sequence continues at coordinate 16,754 of JAOUZG010006993.1, read as the reverse complement.
ATATTAATCATTAGATTCAATTTATTGTATTAAGGGGTTTTTAATATATTAAATATTTGTACATTTATATATGAAATTTCTTTTAATTAACTATTAATACGAAATATTATGTGCTAAAGATGTTAATATTAGTATCATAAATTTGAATTTGAAGCTTTTATTTATATTATACTCAATATTTTTTTATTCATTTATCCTATATTTAAAAAATTAAATAACATTTTTTTAAAGCAAATAATCTTAACTTCATAAAGTGTTTTTACACAAAATTATGTTTGTTGCTGTTTGTTTCTTTGAAAAATTCGAACAATAAATTAATTTATAGCATAAAAATATTTTATGATAAAATTCAAGAAATTTTTTTAATGTTTTAAATGAGATATAAGGAATTTTTTTATGTTTCTTTAGAGTATTTATAAGCTAGAAAAAGAAGCAAAGACACAAAACTAGTTAATTAGTATTTATAATATAATGATTCAAATTAAAATCACTTTAAAATGATTTTATTTTAAGTAGATTAACTTTATTCGTGCGACAAAGATGTCTTCCGAAGATTTTCTAAGGTATAAAAAAATGTTATCCGAAATCGTGTTTACCTCTTCAGTGACCTTTAAAAAATGTTGAATTCATTGAATTTAGGAAATGCTTCAATCTAATTTGTTCAAGAGATATTGTTTTATTTTTAATTGAAAAGTGCGCTTAGAAAATTCAACTCTATTCATCAATTATTTTTCTTTTCACTTTACGCATAAATATTGCCTTTGTTTAAGAAGGATAAAAATACAATTGTGTTCATTTTTGAATTGTCTGCGTTTTGAGAACCTATTTTTAAAAAATAAAAGAGATAATAATAGATTAAAAATAATAGAGATATAAAAAGATAATATTTTAATCAATAGAAAGGTTTTATCTTAACTATTCTTATCTTAAAAATATTAATATAATACAAAAAAATTATTAATAAGAGGTAGCATAGAAAATAATTACTAATTTTTTCATCCAAATTCAAATTTTCACTGTAACTTTCCTCTAATCCCTTAAGCTTCTTATTAGCATCTTTTTTTAAAAAAAAACTATAATTCGCAGTCAAAAAAAGCTAAAAAGATAACAAAGGTTATTCTATTCTTCAATTATTTTTTGTAATTAAACTTATCTGCTAACTTAAATAATTAATTTTAAGGATTTAGTTTTCGCAGGAATTATATTCACTAATAAAGCTATAAAAATGTCTTACTATTTAAAAAAACAGTAATTTTTTTAGATGTGAATTCAATAATTTATTTTCAAATTAATTGTTAAAGTATCTTATTAAATTCTATAAGCTTACTGAAATTTTTCAATCATTTTATTTAAGTACTTATTAAATAATTAATTTTTTTTCAATATTTTTATTTATTTTCGATGTATTTATTAATTATGGCTAAAATTTATTTTTATTTTATTTATTTATCTTCTTCTTAATAGATTAGCAATGAATTTTCACTTAAAATTTTATTTTGAAAAATGTCATTTTTACTTGGCATTATTAAAAGAAATTTTATAGTCATTTTCAAACACAATTTTGCTTAATTTGAAGTTATCGATAGGTATTTTTTTTAATTTTGATCCTGTCATATTTAAGCTGTTTACATTTATTTATATGAATATGTTTAACTTTATTTATTATTCCCCTGTCAAAATTCATATCTGTCTTGTATTTTTTCTATGAAATAAACTACGTTAAAGTTGATTAAAATATACTATAACATTTCAATCCTCTCCACGTACTTTTCATAATTATTTCAGAAACGTTCAAAAAGAACTGTTATGACACTGAGTAATTCATGAATTGAATATCAATAATGAACAACGTTAACTGCTATGTTTCTTATTAGTCTCGTTAGATGGTCTGTATTTAAGATTGAATTGATCAAAGCAATTTATGTTTGTCGTGATTTATTTCTTTAAAATAAGGTATATGATGTGTTATTTCTTTTCAATTTGACTGGTGGCGTTTTCTTTTATTAGTCATCAAATATGGCGCCTGGATAAGTTTTTACGCCCTTATCATCCGTGATTTAGCAAATGGAAATGGCGTCTCGGGCATTGTATAATTCTTATGCCTTATAGTTAGACTTGTTTAAAAATGACAGAAACGCGTTCGCATTTTGTATTCAAGTTATCTCCTGTATCAAGATTGGCATTACCAAACCCCTATTGCTATGCCTCTATATCCACTTTTTCCCTTTTATAGATAAATGAGATGTAAATTACACTAACTTTTTTCAATTAAATTTTTTTTAGCAAACTTGATTGTCGAAGAATTATTTTTACAATATTCAACTGAGTTGCATGTTTAGGGTGGCTCTGGGCTGCGCAAATTATTCGCCCTCTCTTTTGGTTGAATTTATTTTCACATTTCTAAGCGTCTTTAGGGTGAATCAACGTTTATTATTTATTTAATTTTTTTAATGTTATTTCAGAAACTTTGTAAAAATGCACACGTTCTTATTTACTTTATTATGAATCAAGAACGAGTGGCATCCGTAATGGAATCAATATTATTTAACTAATATTGAGTTTTACTAATATTAGTTACTTTTGCTGCCGGGATGGCCTGGTTGGTAGAGCGTTGGATACGTACTCCTTAGGTTACGGTTTCGAATCTCAATGGCCAAAAGATTCTCCTAGTGTATGGCGGCTGGCGCTCGTTAAATCTGTTCGTGGTCGCAAAGTCCTCCATGTCGAGAGTAGTACCACTGAGAGTATTGGGTCAGAGGTGATCGTTCTCTGTTCCAAGTCTAAGTTACGATCTGAGATGTATGAATGAAGTCCGCCTCCTAAAAAGGGTTGTGACGTGTGAGTAGCTAAGTCGTACTCTTGGCCCTAGATGGTGCTTCTTGTAAAACAAGAGGCGTATATCTCCGACTTAAAATCTGCTGATGTATCAGCGGGGGCTTGCCCACGGCAAGAGTCATTAGTCACAACAACAACACTTTTAATATAATCAAAAGTAATTAATTAAAATTGGATGTTTGGAGTTTATAAAATTTTCAATAACTAAATCACAGTAATGACACATATAGGAAACAGATTTTAGTTTAGTTAAATTGTTGTCCCTTTGTAAAGTATTACTAGGACTATTTTTGAACGGACCTCGTAATTTTGATCCGCGATCAGATGATAAAAATGACTTCTGAGCTGGCGTCCCCCTCTCCACACCTCACCGTAACATTTGCGTCTTGACGAATTAAACGTGCAATAGACCCCCTTATATGACGGTTCTTCGGTGGAATCGGGTTTCGATACCGAAACCCTACGGCTCACGAGTCGAGACCTTACCACCAGGACACCATGACCTAAAAGAACCAGATAAATTAAGCTTGAAAAAGCACTAAAACTATCGTAATATTACATAATTTTTAAAACCTGTATTTTTAAACTAATTCTTTAAATTATGAGAAAACTCGTCTAACCACAATTAAAACGGAATTGTCTGTTCTCACACCAACTAAGTAGTCCAGGCAGCTGCCTACTCAGGAATTCTCTGATTTTAACTGCTACGAATACGGCATAGGTATTACCCGTTCCGGTCGAAGCCATTCGGGTATAACGATGGGCCGCAGCGTAGCAACCCCCACTCAGCACGGAAGTGCAGGTTAATCAACTTAATTATCGTAAAACTTAATTCGAAGGTCCAGATAGGAAAATAAAACGAATTTAAATTCTCAGAAATTGTTACCTTGTCTCCAAGTATAGTAATTAGCAAAGACTTCAACAGTTATTAGAGGAATATAAAACTGTAAAGAACGTTAACTAAGAAAATGCTGTTAAAAAAAAGGTATAAAAACAACTATATACAAAGTAAGCTCTTGGTAACCGAAAAGCAAATAACATATATACAAAATATAGTTGCCATATAGACGTAAGATAACTAATGTCAAAGCAAAGAGTAAGTTCAATCGTGCTCCGCGGAGTCCAACTGCATAAGATTGATAATTTCGCATAAGATTTGATATCCAAATTTCTCCAGCATAACTGCCATGTTGAGCGAGTATTTTCCCATAATTCACATTCCTGTATAATATGTTGAATGGTTCCAGAAGATTTGCCACATCTGCACTTATCAGATTTTCCAAATAACCCAGCTTGGTGAGCATTAAAACTCCATGACCAGTTATGATTTTGGTTTATGAAAAAGTCAACATATAGTCGTTTAAGATTAACTGTTTGAATAAATTTTTTAGTCCAAACACCTTTATTGGTGGCTTCCCAACATGCCTGCCACTTTTCAATTATATATATATATTTTATTTCAGTTCGTAGCTGAGTTGCAGTTGGACTAAAAAAAATAATCAATCGTCTCTTTTTTAGTTGCTACTGCTACAGATAAACGATATTTTTAGAGATTCTACTAACTCTGAACGCTTTGCTTTCAACATCTTCCACTTTCAAAAAGTAACAAAATTTATTCAACAATACTCTCTTTGCGTATTATTTATTTATTTGTATCAAGTACGAAGGAAGCAAAGACAGTGTATTGAAAAAAGGCAAAATAGAAAAGAAAAATCGGTTAGCAAAGTTTGGTGAAATTCCACGTTTCAATCATTCTTAGGAACTGGAAAAACCATTTATAGAATTGTGTCCGTGTATACGGTAACGGAAGAAGGCAATGTTAGATATGAAATTCTATGTATGATCTTTACATCAAAAATGCAAAATTTCATCGAACTTCTGGTGAATTTCGTCAGCAAAGAACTTGTTTATTTACCCTTCTACGCTCATGCGACATTGTATATATGGCATCGGGGAATTTGAATATCGCAGATATATCCCAGATCATATATTCTAATATCAGCAATGGAATCAATTTAGATGAAAAATGGGCCTTTACTTAATAACTATGATAATTCAAAGGCACAAAAGGTTGACGCTGAATTTTAAAGAAATTCCAAACCAGTAAAAACTCCGAAATGTGTATGTTTATTTGAAACTTTGCAAATATTGTAATTTCTAAACTTACCTTTTCTAAACTAATTGAATTACAAATTGTTAATAATTCAAAAACAATATTTTTTATAACATTACTATGCATAACATTTTTGGCTGCAAAATGAACTTCAAAAAAAGTATTCAAAGTATAATAGGCGTTTCAAAGATTTTAATTGTAAAAAGAGAAGATGATTTATAGTTTAATGCGTATGTAAAAGAGGGTTTAAAAAATTTATTATTTAAAATAAATTACTATTATTTTAACTTATTTTATAAAAAATGTCTACTTGTTAGACTTAATATGTTTTGTATAGTATTTGAAAATGGAAATTTCTCTCCCAAAGTGAAATGGATTAAATAGAATCCCTCAAAAATTTTTATGCTAACTGGACATAAAGAATTTCTGTAATGCCTAAAATTATACATCATATTTAGTTTATATTCCATACCTCTATCTTTAGGCATACTGGCTCAAGAAAGAATTATAGAGAAAAATTATATATTTTTTACTGTCTTTGTTTGCCATTTCATGACAAATATAGATTGTGTGCATAACTCAATTTATCGAAAATTCATAAATATCAATTGGCTTGTCCTTAATTCTGAAGAAAGGTAAATGGAATGAATAAAAAATTTAAAAGAAGTTAGATGCATATTTTAAACAGAACAATTTTTAAAAAATTATTTTGTTCCAATTTTGCAATTATTCCATAAACCAGATGTGTTTTCTATATCTCCAGTTGTCGATTAAAATCATTTGTATTTTATAAGATATGTTCGGTTTTAAAAAGGATTCGATCGTGTAGGAAAAAATAAATTAAAATTAGAAAACAATTTAATTGATATTTATTTATTTTTCTGGCGAGAACAATAGTATTTAGCGAAAAAGTCATCTGCTGAATTCGTAATTGGATTAGCTTCAAACGAATGCATTTTTCATTATTTTGTTTACAATATCTTTTCTTGGAAATTAATAACTTGTTTTCGTTATTACTGAAAATCCCAGTTGTGTTATTGATTTTTTCTAATATAATCAACTCTTTATTCTTAAATAAACTAAGATTTAATTAGATGTGAGACGAATCTAACGCTTTGCATATACATAACAAAAGAAACGTTTAAATCTATTCGCTTCGCTTATTTTCCATATTGTTTACATTTAAAAAAAAAAGAACTAATATTTGGAAGAACATTCTTTTCACAAGGCTTATTGTAAAACACTATTCTGTAGAGTGTCGGTCTTTCTCCAAAAATACATTCTATTTACAGAAATCATTCTTCTCTTCCAAATACAGTTTACCAAATGTCTTTGAATTAATAAAAAACTGAAAACGATTTGTTTTCTGTGCTGATGAAAGCATGAAAAAGATTCTGAAGTAAAAAAAAAATTAATAAAAAGGAGAGAATCTTTCAACTCAGCAAAGTACAAATGTTTTTCTTTGCCAGTGACATGAATGTATATTGCAGACGATCGCGTGAGCACGTGTTCCCGAGATAAAATATTTTCTAAATCTGTAAATAATCTTGATAAAAAAATATTATTTGATTCAGAATTTTCCCTTCTGTGCTTTTTTTTGTTTATTTTTAACCTTTGAAAAATTGTAAATATAAAGCATAAAATATTTTTTACTTGTTTCTCTCTCTCTTTTTAATCTGTGAATGGTATATTTTTTCAAGCTGTTACAGAAAAATTTGAGTTATTTGTTTTTAAAGCAGTTGATTGACGTGTTATAAATACGATGGTACAAATAATTGTGTATTAAAACCGCTGTACATTAAAAATATGCTAAATTAACACCAACTTAATTTTAAACAAATCTTGCTGTTGTGGTTACTAATGGCACTTTCCATAGACGGCAGTCAGCGATTTTAGCCGAATGAGCGTCTCTTATTTTTGAAGTAGCGCCAACTAAGGCCAAGAGTACACACTCATCACATTTGCTTGCACAGCCCCTTTTTACAAGGGGGCACATTCACAGATAGAACTAATGAAGAACAATTATGCCCTAATCTGGACTCGAACCCGGGATGCCCAGATCACCTGGAAGTCTCGCTACCTCTGTTCCAGTACGCCAGCAAACAAATCTTTGATATGTAATATCCATTCATAAAGGATGGAATGCTGAGTTTATGATTTTGTAATCAAGCGATACAAACGCTTAAGAAAGTATTTTGTTCACATTTGATTTCACTAAATTTCATTATTTATTTAATAATCGTTATTACGGGAATACAGTTCCTCAGTTTAATTCCAAGGACATAGGACTATTCGAAGGATTATCTTACATAGGATCAAGACAATTTAGACAAACTTGATAGAATTCAAATTTGCTGCAAATTAAAATTCTTATTTTTTTTAGCATTTTGTGAAAGAAAGAGTATATTACAACATGATGCTAGATTTAAATGTTATATAATGGTTATGTTAGTCATATGTCATCATATAAATCGATTACATTTTATTTTGTAAAAAAAGGCCCTGTTTGAATGAAGGAATAAATCAATATTTTTATTGTAATAAATCAATAAATGACTTTTTAGGTACTTTTACGTTAACCGGGTTACTTCGAAAACTCGCCAAATAATATAGAATTCTGTGAAATTTCTTACAGCGATTTTAAAGTGAAAAATCGCCAAATAATGTGAAATTCAGACAAATTTCTTTGGCGATTTTTCGCTGTCTCCTAGGTAACGAAAAAGTACCCTCTTTTATTATAAGAATCTCACTTATAATTCAAGGGTTCATTTAATTAGCTATATTATTTAGTTTTGAGAACTGGAAAATTCAAATAATATTATCAAATAAATATCTACGAAACATTTTAAATGAATCATTCTTTTGGAAAACTAAATTAGCAAAATTCATAATGAAAAATGTACGAATCATTTTAAATAAAAAAAATTAGAAAATTACATGTTTTTTTCCTAAACGGAAGTAAGAAACAAGCTGAAACTAACATTGAAGGAAACATTATTAAACATTGAAAGAAAAATTATTTTGATGTTTTATGCATTGCTTCTACAAGAAGAGAACCGATCAAACTACACTGTGTCTTGAAATATCGCTTTCAAATTTAAGATTAAGGGAATGCATCAGATTTTAAAGGAAATGAAAAGTTTTATATAAAGAAATATTCAAAAAATATAACAGGCTTATTCGATTTCTTCTCTTTCTTACGTGAGGGATATATTATCATATAAAGAAGCTTCACAGCATAATGCATTATCAAAGCTTTCTATTTATAAAAGGCGGATCGTCTAGTATTCGACAACATACAACAGAATTTTTTATAAAACAGCTACTGATATAAAGAAATTTTACTACTCTTGGTATTTTTATTTATTTATTTTTTCAATTTCATTTGAGAATTTTCTTATTGAAGAACTATCACATTTTCTCTTTTTACCGTTTCTAACAAAAGTATATAAATTACATGATTATATGCTATTTCATGATGATTTTCCAGGCATTTAAGTTTTCCATAAAATAGGATGTGTCAACTATAATTGTTTGGATACAGGAGTGAAAAATATAAAATTTGTATTATATATAACGTAATCTATCTTTTGTCAAGATAATTTTTTTACATATAACCACATAAAAAATATAAAAGGTCAAAACGTTTTAAACATTTTTCAACAAGGTTTATTTTACATATAACAATATAATGGATGTAAAATATCAAGATATTTTAGAAAACTTTTACCAATATATTGTTTTATAGACAACATAAACAATATAAAATATCAAAATATTTTATAAATCTATTATCATTTCAGTCATTTATGCTTTTTTTGCTCAGTGAAATGTTTGAATGGAAAATGAAAATTTTATTTTTTGCTGTATACTAAAATTAATGTATTGATATCTGACAGAATGATGCTTTGTTTTCATTTTTAGCTGCAAAAATGAGCCATAATTTATTCAAAAAACTATATTATAAGTATAATTTATTTCAAAATTAATTGTTGTTTTTTATTTTATTTTTGAGATGTTGTGTATCCTGGGAAGTCTTCTGAGTTTTCTAATAACATATGCTGAGCATTATGGGCACATATGGAAAGTGAACTGCAATTATCAATCAATATACGTTGGTGTTGTTACTTATGGTATTTGACATGAACAAGCCCCCAGCTGATATTGCAGCAGGTTTAACCCTTAATAACCTACAGTTTCAATTTTGATACCAATCTTTTAAACAGAATGTTCACATTACTATTAGTTTTTTATAGGTTGGCTGTACGTATTTTGCTGTTGTATAATATTCTTTCCAACGAAATTTTAAAAAAATCAAATGTCATTATTGTTTTATTTTACCTACGACATATTACTCGCGCGGCAAAGTGAACAAGTAAACACATTTTACTAAAAGTTTTGCTGAATACAAATTTGATATATTTTCTTTTTAAATAAAATAATAAAAACAATAATACGATAATAAAAACAATCAATGATTCGCATTATTTCATGCATAAGTATATCTGATTTCTTTATGGCGTTAATGCCTCAAATAACAAAATTGATACCTGTTTTTTTTTTTCTAAATAAATATGTAAAATAAATATTGTGATTTTTTTAGCTATTTTTCCCTTCTTCTAGACCCTCAAGCAAACACAGTAATATTAAAAATAAATCACTTTCGTAAATCAGGCTACTAAGGGTTAAGCCGAAAGGAGCATCTCTTGTTTTTGATGTACCACCAACTAGGGCCAAGAGTACGACTTATCTACACGCTCAGTACATTTGCTTGCACAGCTCCTATCTACAGGGGGTCACAATCACACATCTCACAGATAGCACACAGAAAAACAACCATGCTGGAACCTGGACTCGACCCCCGGACTCCCAGAACACGAGGAAGATGCTGTACCTCTGTGCCTGAAAGCTGGCTCAATCAATCTATGGAATAAGATAACATTTCTAAATTTTTGATTTCGCCAATACTTATGCTTGTTGTGTCTAATGGCACTTGCCATGGAGAAGCTCGCTGAGGTAGTCAGAGATTTAAGACTAATCAGCGTCTCTTGTTTGAAGTAGCTTCAACAAGGGACAAGAGTGCGCCTTTAGCTAAACACTCATCACATTCGCTTGCACAGCCCCTTTTTACAGGGGGGTGCATTCACACACCTCACAGATAGAACATAGAAGAAGGACAACCATGCCATGACTGGGAATTGAACCCGGACGCCCAGATCACAAGGAAGACACGGTTACCCCTATGCCAGAACGCCGCCATACTTATATCTATTTACCTTCAACACCGGTAGGGTTCTGTTTCTTTAATATCATTATAAACATGGCGAAAAATTTTAATGCTTTCTATACTATAGCAAAGGCAAAAAGTATTTTTAATCTTTAAAAACAATAATGATGAAGCATTTTTTAGATGCATCCTCTACCAATGGTTGTTTTACTTCAAATTATCCTAGAATGCAACCTGACATCAGGAATAAAAAAAGAAGAATGAAGTGAAAAAAAAGTTATAAATAAATGTCATGGATGCAACGAAAATATCTCATTATTGAAGAAAATAGTAAAGACCTAACATCCATTTCACTGCGAAATATATTTATTTGTTGTTCTAAACAAAAACATTGGAATAGTACATGTTCAAGATTTTCTTCAACTTTCCGAATGCCACATATCGAATGCCGATAACAACTGAGATTTGCATTGTTTGGATGTAGATGAGTATATTTTAGTTCGAAAACGAGAGATGTGGATATCGAGTTCAAGGATAGAGTGAAGCTCTTTAAAGTTGAGAGCTATTTCCGGGGGAGGGGGATACTGTAACTTAAAAAGAAGTAGACAGTCAGATGATACGAAATTTCTAGTTCAAGAGTGGCAATGTTCCCTTGAACGATATTCGCGTTAGGTAAAGATAAAACTGATCACAAGTAATCACCGCATTACCGTTTGTGAAATAGCAAAGAATCGAATTGTCATTGTAGACAGTTTATAAATATTTCATGCGACTTAGTTCGTGAGATAGTAGTTTTGATGGTTTACTATCTGATTCTGTTCTTTGCAAAATTCACTCAAGAAGGAAAATTTCATTTCTCTATGGCTGACATAGGTCTACATTGGATGACAGTATGGTCTACATTGTGGAGTGCCGAGCAGATTTTTTTTAAAAAAATAACATACAATCTGCTCGAAATTCGAAATGTATAAGATCCTAAGATTAATTGAAATATTAATTCATTCTTTAAAGGATAATCAACAAATATTTAAGTTCCAACTAATGAATTGTGCATTGATTTAGAAAATCAATAAAAGAATATTTACATATATACCATTCATAACTGTAATAATATTTTCAATGAAATAAAAAAATCAAGAAACATTTTGATTATTTTCATCACAAGAATATCATAACCGTATTTTTTTAGGTAGAAATGTCTTACTGTTTTTAATTCCTTAATGAATTGAATTATTTATAATTTTTTTTGTAAGAATACATTCTAAAATTGTTATCGAGCTTTATCTGGCACTAAATGTTATGCCGGGAAACGTGATTTTCTCCCCTGTTATGATAAAGAACTGTATTCTCATGAGAACGTGAAAATAATATAAATAAATTATCTAGGATTAAATATAAATTTGTTTTCTAATTCATGCTTTATTCCGATTTCATTTCCCCATCTTTTTATTTCCAAAATTAAAATAATGGCTTTTTGTAAAGTATTTGCAAAATTTTATCCATTTGAGAATGGTTTTTACCTAAAAATAACATTAATTATGGTCTATTTCTGTTTTAACTCCTAGTAATTTCATTTTATTCCATGCTGAAGGTTAAAAATAAATTAATATTATTTTATGTGCACCATTATAAGTGAAAATTCAGTATTCAGCATTTATCTACGCATAGTATAAAATGAGGTCTCCTGAAAGCGTCTGTATGTTTGAACCTTAAAAACTCGAGAAATAGTAAACGGATATTGGAGATATTTATACCATTTTGTGCAGCATTTACTGGGAAAGTTTTTAGAGCATTAAAATTATATCAAAATATAAAGGAGAGTATTATAATTCCGATTTCAACTTATCTGCGCTTGCTTGAAAACCGCAAACTAGGCATGTGCAAGTATCAAGAGCTGTGGTATGCATATGCGATACATTTCTTTGTTTACGTCTGATTTTAAACAGCGATTCAAATCTCATTATGCCAAAAGGGGGGCATCCAACCTTGGCGGGAACACATTAAATGCCAAAAAGCTTCGTTTGTTGCGCGATAAGGAAAATAAAGTGTAAGGATACGTTCGATCCTCCGAATTTCTTTAAATCGTACTGCAACTGAATTGCGGAGACAGAATAAATCTCCTGAGGAGCGAAATGATCGCCTGTGCTTTGTCTACAGTCATATCATATTTTTACCTTTTTTTCTGAATGTGTGCTATAAAAATTCTTTTGCAGCTATTTTTGATAATTTCTAAATATATATTAATGTTTGCTTGATGTTGCTTGACAAGCTCATGCCATATCAAGTGGAGGCTGGACTTAAGTTTAAAGCTAATTTTTCTTCTTGGATGCAATCCCACGGACAACGTCTTGCGGGTGCTACTAGTGTTATAATAAGCGCGTTATTATCACACCAGAATATTATGTTTTTTTGGGAATGAGATATGTGGTGTCAACAAAAATCCGTAGGCGAAAAATAAACACTTTATTATCTTCTCGAGCATCTCAAAAAAATCAGCTTTTAATAACGTGGTGCCATTGCATTTACAAAAGCACTAATTTTTTTAAAAAAATACGTTAATTGCTATAGCAAATGAAACCTAGAAATAATGTTATTTTGAGCACGCGATTATATGAAGAGAAATAAATAGAAAATGTGATATTTTTTAAAACAATCAATGCGAGACAAAGTTTTTTGGATCGTTTGAAATGCTAAAGTGACTCATTCAATGAAACGATTAAAATGAATAAAAATACAATTTAACCTGCACGAGCACGTGGTGCTTTGGCCGTTCAAGACATGATGTTTTGACATGATATAATGAAATATGCATAGCAGATTTCATTTTGTTCTTTATTTAAAACTCTATTCCTTGAAAGGACAGACATTTTCCAAAAAAACTTTTAATAGTATAAAGAATTATAGTTTATATTGTTTGATGCAATAGATATCTAGCTCAGAAGATTATGAATATGCTTTCATATAATCTTCTGATCAATTTTAATAAATATTATAATAATTAATTGTTAGCAAATATTACATACATTACTAATTTTAATTGGATCTTCCGCGCGTAAAAGTAAAAGAATTATGAAACTTTGAATTACAAAATTTGGGACAATTTAAATAAATTTATCTAGAAAAATAGTCACTTGCGTGAGTCAGTCGTTGATTTTGAAAATAATGAAATTCAAAACTGAATAAGTTGCTCAGTTTTACTCGCGAAAAATTAAATCCTAATTAGCCAGTAGGAGTGGTCTCCACGTATATTACACATACTTTTTAATAAAAAAAAATTACCCTCCCTTTTCAGCCCTGCATAAAATTATGGACATGAATGCTTAGATATGAGAGGTGTGTTTCTAAAAGGTTTGGTCTGTATTATAAATCATCGACGAACAGTAGTTAGAAAAGACCTCATTATAGAACGATTTTTCAAGGGCTTTAGAATGATTAATTGCTGATATGCGGTGGTACATTTCCGTTAGCCAGACTCAAGCAAAAAATTGCCAAATAATGTAGAATTCCGCCAATTTTCTTACAACGTTGTAAAGTGAAAAATTGCCAAATAATATAGAATTTCCCCCAAAATCTTTGGTGATTTTTCGCTTCCGCCCGGCAAAGGGAAAACTACCGAAACGGTTAGTACTTAAGTACCTTAAAATGAAATACTTATTTGAGACACTTTTCAACGACTGATTAAGACTAAAACTCCATATCGAGCTACAACTGTTGTCAGAAGATCGCATATCAAATTTCATTAATTTTAAATCACTACGTTTTTGAAATATCGCTTTTACCTTCTTGTGAAAGTAGAGACTCACAGACGGTAGATATTTTGACTGATTTGGCTCAAAATTTGGCATGTGTTAACACTTTAGACTCGAAATTCAACTAAGTTGATGAGCATTATTGTTTTGCAATTATCGAGTTGATTTGTACGCGAATAGTCGGGAAAAATGTCCTGTAAATGCATTTCGTTTGAAATTTAATAGAAATGTGCAAATTTTATGTAAATACCATATACCAAATTTCATGTAACTAGCCCCTTTTAAATATTTTATTTACTACCAGACATGATACCAAAATCTTGTCTTTCAGTTTTTGGGATATAGATATTGACCAAAGTCTTGAATTCGAATACGTAAGTTTATATATTCGAATTTTTAGGCGTTTTTTTATAAAGTCTAAATAACTTTCTAGAATATTTTGCTAAATATGTCTAATATGACCTAACGACAACAAAAAAAACTTTTTATTTTTTTTAACTGATCATTTATGATTCATAAATCATAAATATGGTTCTTTACGATGCTTAAAGCATTTTTTCAACTGATGGTACGTACCAACTCTTATTTGTTCAGAAATCGGCGTTTGATTTGATTGGCTTCCACATTCTTTTAATTTTTTTCTCTATTTATATTATACAAAGAATTAAATTTAAATTGTCTATTGGATTTTGTTTTACAAATATAAGATATTAATAATTTATATATAATAGCGTTTATAAATAATTCAAAAAATAAAAATAAATGCAGGTGTCCTGGCACAGAAGTAGCGCACCTTTTTTGTGATCTAGGTGACCCGGGTTCGGTTCCCGGTTAGAGCATGGTTGTTCTTCTGTGTAATGTTTGTAAGATGAGTGAATGTGTCCCCTGTGAAAAGGGGCTGTGCAAGTGTGTGTTTCATCCTCATATGAACTAGAAGTCAGACTTCTGCCGTAGGGTGTTCAACGGTCCATATCCTCATAAGCTACTCTTTCCGTTGTAAAGCGGACACGTCTTCATTATTGTCAAAGAATTAAATAAATAGAAGTTTCAAAGTATAGCTTAGAATACTTAACAACCCCCCTCAAAACTTTAGAAAAGATAATTTGAATTCCATTATTATCCTTTCCCACTTCAAAATAATTGTTCTTAAAAAATGGTAAAAATTCATCATTTCAGAAACTGAAATCTATTGTAATACCAATTTTAAATGCATTTCCCTTTTGTTTTGATCACTTAAATTCCATTAAGGCTTAAATTCTAAAGGGTCTCCTTTTTAAAAAAAACTACACTTAATTGCATGCATAATACATCGACGCTGGTTTTTTTCTTTCTAAAAATATGCCAGTATTCCACACTAAGCAATAATTTTAACCCTTTGTGATTGCTGCATTATGTGAGGGACAAAATTAAGTTATTAATTTCTAGGAGTACCCGGACTAATTTGTAAAATATGAATACCGAAACTATTCGTTAGGGGGATAAAAGAACAAAGATTTCTTCTTTTTCGCTTTAACAATGAAATTTCGGAGCGCCCTAATAATGAAGAACTGCCGGACACGGCAACGGCCTAACATTCCTCTATCACTTTAGAAGTCTTCGTGTGAAGTAATTACGTATTCCTGCATCGTTTAATATTTGCAGTGTTCTGAATTTTCATCGAAATTCTTTTGTGTGCAATGAATGTGTTATAAGAAAAGTTTTGTAGAAATTTATTCTAAACATGTATTTTTGAGTGTAATTAAGATATTTCATGTAAAAAGGAATATTCTTTATGTTCTTTTTTTTTCTGCCAAAGAATGAAGTAAGGTAATTTCGCGCAAAAATTAAATTAAATTAGTTTTTTCAAATTTCAATAAATATTTATCTGTATTCATTAGTTTTATATTTACAGAGAAAAGAAATTTTTGTGTTGTTTATTTATTTATTTATTGGCTAACATTATGGGAAATAAAAAATTGATCATTCAACATGCTTTTATAATCACATCATTATCAAAAGAAAATATTAAAACATGCGATTTGTTATTTAATGTTATTAAAATTATTTTCTTTTATTCTGTTATTAAAATTATTTTTACCTTTTTTCTTATATTAAATACCCTTATTGATATATCCAGTCATCAGAAATTGTTTTGATTCACAATATTTTCAAGGAAAACATTATTATTAGAGATATAATATACAAAATTATCTTGTTACTCTTACTTTTATATTTAAAAAAATACTTAAAACGATTCTAAGGATGCCATATAATTATATTATTTAACTTCTTTAAAGATTTCGTTTAATTTTAATCAAATATTTTATAAATTACTTCATATTCGGTATTCTCAAAGGAAAAAAATTAATATTAAATTAGTTGCCACATATTTAGAGACTTAATATAAATTAACTTTATAACTGTTATTTTAACATTAGGCTTAACAATATTGTTAGGTTATGTAATTAATTTAACATTAAATTAATTGCTATATATTTAGAGACTGAATAAGAATCAACTTTATAACTATCATGTTAACATTAAGGTTAACAATATTATTATGTTATGTAATTAAATTAATTGCCATATATTTAGAGACTTAATAAGAATCCTTATAACTATTATGTTAACATTAAGGCTAACAATAGTATTATGTTATGTAATTAATTTAACATTAAAATAATTGCCACATACTTAGAGACTTAATATGAATCAACCTTATAACTTTTGTTTATTGCGAATACGAACATTCCTAACAGAGTTTAATTTCATGACATCACAGTGTCATTAAAAGCATAACTCTCCAGATGATTTATCTTCTAGTTGCACACTATCTTTACCTGCATTGGAA
>JAOUZG010006975.1:5221-21733 GCA_026289955.1 Argiope argentata | reverse complement strand
TATACATTATTTAAATATTAAAATACATACATTATTTACAATATATAAATTAATAATATAAATACAACATTAAATGATTATACATTATTGAAAAATTTTTTCAACAACTTTCAAGTCTTTAAGTATTAAAGAGTATTTTTCACAATTTTGAACAGATAACCAACTAACAATCTGTGTAATTAATTTTCGATTTTCTAAAAAATTTGAATAATACACTTTAAATCCTTTTGTTAGCCATGTTTGTTTATTTTGGTAAAAGGGTAACCAACCATTACAACATTCTCTATTAACATCTAAATATTTAACATCTGTAAATGTTACAGTCATAGGAGAAACATAATCAATTTGACTATGTTCTCCAACACGAAACAAAACACCAGTGAAAACATCCTCTTCCAAAGTAATTTCACATTTGTAAAAATCAGAATTTGGTAAAGGATCATCATAATCGATTTGAGAATTTATAATGGCTGAATTTAATAATTTTGCAGTAAACGAACAAGGAGTACTTCCAACACAATTTTCATATTCTTTAAAGCTCAAGTTGTATAAAAAATAGTACCAGGAACTCCATTTTTTAAAATCTTTTCTAAATTGATTCCTTTTGAAATATTTTAATAAAACCAAGTCTTTGACATCAGCTGGAGAAGTCATCAATGCCATAGTCATGTTTACCAATGCTTTAAAAGTTATATCTCGACGAATTTTTTGCCAAAATTTTACGAATGGATTAAATGTTGATACAACATACAAAGTTCTATCCATATATACGGAATGAATCAGACTATTTTCGGGAAATAGCGATATCAACAATTGTGCTTCTGGTACAGCAGTAATAGAAGAAGTTTGCGGAATACATTTCACCTTAAAAATAAAGGAAACTGAAGAACATTCCACTAAAGATTGATCATCAATTAATATTACAGTATCGGGAGGAGGATTTAGCACTGATTTTGAGTTTGAGAAATTTTTATACTACACCACGGGTTTCTTGAAGCGCACCACTATAAAATTAAATTTTTGATGACAATTTCCATAAGCTTCCACATACTTTTCACATCGCTGCATACGAACATTCCAATCGATATCCATGAAAGCAATTTCAAAATATCAATTAAAATAAAAATACTTGCTTCAGTTTTTTACCAAGCAAAAAAAATATCAAGAGCAGGTGAAAAAGAGTGTACAACTCTACTGAATCTGCGAAGTGAAATGAAATTTACTCGAAACGCTCGTACTTTTAAAGGGGTTTTATCAAAAAAAAAAAACTATATACGTCATTTCTTATGAATGTAACGTCTACGCTTTAAACAAAATACCAATAATAAATTTATCCAAATCTTTGATATTTGAAAATTTCGACACTTTAAAAATAAATAATATTTTTGCATAGTATAAGATTTTTTTAATTCCATCAATGGTTAGAATAAAATTTTAAGGGGACTCGGTACAAAAAATTTTCCCACAATTTTTTATTAAATTCAAACTATGAATCTCTTAAATTTTAAATTTCGAGATTTGAAATATTGCAACTAACGACTTTTTCATTTTTTGAATACATTTTCAAAATTTGTTTCCACATTGATTCATCGACATATATTTTATAATTTTCAGTTAATGATTTATAATTTTCATCTTCATATAATGGTTTTTCCGGCAATTCAACACCGGCATCTTTAAAAAGATGATATAATGCAGCATAAACAATTTCATGGGAATTTTCCATAGTAGGCAATGTGGAATACAAAAATCGTACAGCTCTTATATGTATTTCTTCAGGATTTAAAGTACCTGCTCCATAAAGGGGGTATTGCAAGTTTGTTATATAATTTTCAAAATTTTTTCCTTTTAATCCATCAATTGCTAATAATTGGTGTAGTTTATGGTTATTCGGAATATATTTATTAAAAATGTTAATTACTTTAATAATTTCAGTGGGTTTTGAAAAGTCTGTAGATAGAAAATTTTCAATAATTTGTGTCTCTTCAAAATTAGCTTGAAAATTCCACAACTCAACAAAACGTTCCAGGCATTGTTTATGAATATAAAGACATTCTTTCAACTCATATATTTCTTCAAGTTTTACACCCAATAAAATTGCAATTTCTCTTAAAATTCTAATATTAATTGTTTTTATATTGGTATATTTATTAATTGATAAACGCATTTCATCACAAATTTTTTTCTGGAAATGTGAAATTAATTCAACAGACATTATATCTTTATTTTACATAAATGTTGTCCCACCAAAACCTCTATTTCTCCGTTCAGTGTTTACATTTATTTCATTAACCTCTATTAATTTAGGTAAAACGTAATTTAAAAATACAATTTGTGCAATTGCATCCCCTCTTTTAAATTTAACTGTTTCATTCCCATTGTTTCTTAAAGCAACAATAATGGAACCTCTGTAATTGGGATCAATAACCCCACCTTGTATGTTAATTTTTTTGTTTGCCGATACAGATGATTTATCAAATATTTTTGGGAAAAAGTTGCATTTCAAATCAATTTCAAATGCAATACCAATGTTAATTTTTACATCTTTATTTGGTAATATCGAAAAAGAATGTGGTGCTTTTAAATCATATCCAATCGATCCTAAATCTGTAATTTCAGGAATAATGGCTTCCTGAATTGTTCGTGTAAATTTGATGGTTGGTTCAAAATTCATAATGATGCAAATTTGTTAGTAATTAAATTTGTATCTATATTTATGGAATTTTAAAATTGGTGAAAAATATCTCTTTCTATACCGGAAATTTTTTGTAACTAACTAAAAACTTTAAAATAATAATGATAATGATAATAATAATAATAATAATAATAATAATAATAATAATAATAATAATATGGAGAAATTTTTTTAATAAATTATCTGTAAGATAGGGGGAAGATTTTTTTAATATATGAAATGTAAAACGGGATTTTTTTTTTCAGAAAATACAAGGACAAGTATGAATTCTGAACCCTTTGATTACATAAATAGTATTGAAAAATATTTCATGATTGACGATTCAGATGCATTTAATATTTCTCCCGTAGGATCAGATGAAAAGTTTTTAATTAAATCCCTCCTTATTACTACTGCTGTTCCAACCATTACCATTTCTCTCGTCATTTATTACATGCGTCTCCATTTTTTGTTTTGTGTAGCTTTTATAATTCTAATATATGCAACATTTTATGCTTTGGCACATTATCGTTTCAACTATTTATTAACCTTTTTTAATCATGTCAAAAAACGGATTGGAATATGAATTTCGACTCGTCGTCATTAACCCCCTGGCGTTTCAATTGTTTGACATTCAGCAACGACCAAAAAAAATTTATAAAGTCATTTATGCAAAACCTCATTTTCGATATAAGCATCAATGCTGGGAATATAAAAAAGTTCAATCACAAGTCGCGGTTTATCACGATGGATTTTGGTTCAAATGGGTCACTTCTAAAGAAATACCTTTTCATAAATGGTCTAAATCCTTATACTCGAAATTTATTAATACAGTGGGACTTTTACAAAATCCCTTTACCATTGAATACCGAATTGAAATTGAATTGGATTCTAGAGCCAAAGTTGTAGCTTACCGAAAAGGTAAAGAAATTGGTCTTTTGTTTGAATATGAATCAACTCATCAAACGATAAATGTTTCTCCCTTAGATAAATACAAGGATATTTTAAATGCCTTTTTCCGAAATAAACCTTTTCCTCCGTATAATTTAAAGACGTGTACTCGAAAACCAGTGAAACCCATCAAGAATGTGAGATCCAAAAACTGTTTGGTCGCAAACAAATTTGATGGAATATTTGGATTTATTTACAGTTATTGCGATAAACTAATTGAAACATGGGAAGGAAATGTGCAAGTTATTAAACAGGGAGTTTCATTGGGTGATGGAATTGTATTCTCTGCAGAAAAAATGGAAAATGTGACAATTTTATTGGACGTTTATCAAGTAAGAGGAATATTTACTGCACATAAACAAAGTATATTTTTAAATTTTTTGCCGCAACTCAAACTTCCCACTGGGTATCAAATTCAAAAATATTGCCAATCGATAAATCAAATACCACCTACAAATTTAAAAACTGATGGTTTTATTTTTCACAATGTACAAACGGATACTATATACAAATTTAAAAAGAAACATACTGTTGATTTAGTTTACTGGAATGGTTATTTTTTACTACCCGACAATAAAAAGGTAATTTATAAAAAGAGAAAATTAACAAATGGTCAAGTGTACGAGGTGTCAATGAAAGGAAGAGTCATTTCAAAACGTACTGATCGATTTGTAGGTAATTCAGCAAAACAGTGGGAAAATATTTTTAAATGCGGGCATATCTGGAAAGGTCCCGCGTTTGAAGTACGTGAAAATGTAAAAAAGAAAAACAATTTAAAAAGAAAACGCATAAATAAAAATATTGCATAGAAAAGAATAAATTACATTAATTTTTACTTAAAGTAAATATGAATTTGTCAAACCAGTATACCTGTGAATAAATGAGTTCAATAGCAAATATACACATAAATGAAATATAAATAGTATTTATTAATTTTATATTTCATTTTCAACACAATTGAAATGAATTTATTCTAAAAATCTCTATTGAATTTTTAACAATCATTAAACATTTTATTCATTGCATGAAAATTGTATTGTCCTCTTCTCCAAAAAACAAAATTGGGTTATTTAATTTTAGTGTAGGGTATATTTCCATCAAAATGATTATCATAAAATTCCTTAAAATTTTTCAATTTGAATCATTTAAGAAAAGAGTTAAGAATTTTAGAAAAAGTAAAAGTATTAAATGAAATTTAAGATTAATTTCTGAAATAGAGGGTATGAAATTTTAAGCGTTTGATTGTAAACCAACATTTTGTAGAAAATTGATTAAAAAATTTCTTTCAAATTATATTTTTAAAAAACTGTCTCTTGCCTTACATAATATATTTTAAAATAAATAAATTACAAAAAAACTTTACCTAGTCTTTCAGATTATTATTATTATTATTATTATATGTAAAACTGAAAGTTTTTTTTAAATATAGCTTCTATAAGCCTAGAATACGTTTTTTTAAATACATAATTGTAAGACTGTGGCAATTTTTTTATACGTTTAATTAATCCATTTACATATTATTTGAAAAAACAAGCTATGGGTATTCACAATTTTACAAAGTTGATTCAACCGTTTTATAATCCGACAAAAATTGCGGAATATTATGATTCTATACTAGTAGATGCACAAAGTTTCATTTATGAAGCCATTAGTTGTTCATTAGAACCCGTTAATTCTCCCGATTTTTTACAAGATGTTTGTAAAATTGTCGTCAAAGAGTTACGTAACACTCTTACCCACATTTTAAATTCCTCGAGACCCTGTTATATTCCAATTGTCATTTCTTTTGACGGTGAAGGGGTTCCCATGAAATGGCCAACACAACGAAAAAGAAGAATGTGTAAAAAATTTAACGAAAAGGACGTATTTCGTTTTGCTCTTTTTGGAAATAACGGAATATCGAAAAATATTCAATCCTATTTGACAGAATCGCTAAAATGTTTTTATGAATTTGCAAATGTCAGATTTATTATTTCGGGTTGTAATGTTTCTGGAGAAGGTGAACATAAATTGTTTAATATTGCCGAAAAACTTCTCCTTAAATATCCTATTATTGTCAGTGTAGATAACGATGTATATTTAATTTCCATGCTGAGAATGGATAGATATAAATCTCTACAAATTTATCGTTTCAAAAAATTTTACAACGTTTCCAATTTTGTTAAAGATATTTTACCCTATCCCTCTCATTGTTTAATAATTATTAGTTTTTTATTTGGAAACGATTTTATTCCAGGTACTTTGGAAATTTCTAGTACCAATGCATCAAAAATTCACAATTCCATTATGAATTTGAAAGATAAAATAAATCCACCTGAAATGATGGCAGAATTTTTATTGGAAATGTCTCCCTTTATGCGTTTCGAAATACTACCTGAGGTACAAGATTCGACAATAATACAATTTTGGATGACATTTTTTTGGATTATGGATTATTACCGTTTCGCTCAATTTCCACAAAAATTTTTGAAAAATGAAATTTATGACGCTTTTAATCGCAACATGATACTAACTGCATTGTTGAACAAGGAGTATTCAAAAAATATGTATGCAAAAGCGGAAATTCAATACAAAAATGTAACCACCTCTACTCCTGAAACAAAAGCTATCGAAGCAGTGTTTGATTTTGAAATGAGAAATAAATTGGCACCTTATTTAATTATAAACGAAAATAATGACGAAGGTTTATGCGTTGAGATAAATGTGATAAAACGAAACAAACAAAAATCCAAAAGACGACCCATTTAAATTGAAAGATTTGTAATTGTAATGAAAATTGACCAAAAATGGTTTTTGCTGCATTTCTATAGGATATTCTTTTATCTAAATTAATTAATTGTTTAACGGATTCCGGGGCAATGATTAAATTTAAATGCTTATCTATTACAATAATTGAATCTTTCCAATCAATAGCATTGAGTTGAGAAACGTCAAACGTTTCGGCAAAAGGATATTTTTGATAAACTGGGTTGGATAAATGTTTATTTAAATATTGAGCCACAAATATAACATTTTTAGGCCAAGAAATGACTAGATTAGATTGAATAAATTGATCCGTATATGAAATCCAAGGGGATTCATAAAGTACATTTTCCATACTCTTTAATTTTGAAGAAAAGGGAGAATACAATAATCAACAAGAATAATGTGGGTTGTTTACATATTGTTATTTTTCATTCTTTATTGTTTGTATTGTTTACAAGCGCAACGTTTATTATCTTACTATAGTGGTAAATATTGGCCATTTCATCTCAATTTATGGAAATGGAAACAAGATGTCGAATTTGAAACTTATTCTGTGGATTAAACGATTTTTATTTGGAGGCGATATCGTTTCTACGCCGCCACAGTTGAGAGAGGTTGCTTTAGAGTTGCAGTCTAAAGGTTTTAATGTTGCAAAAACAATGCAACAAGGGGGTATAATCATGAACTCGTATGATATTGCAGGAGATTTGGAAAAACTTGTCAATTATTTTGATTTAAATTTGGAAAATTTTCCAGTATTTAAAACCCGACTTATTACAAGTATTTTTAATCAACTACTTTTAATATTTCACCGACCCAAAACAAATAAAACATTCATGACCCCGTGCCAAACTGATTCTGAAATTTTATCTTGCATTTTGCACAATAAACCAATAGACAAATCTTTAACGTACAAGGATGCAAATTTTTGGGGTGAATTAGCACGCGAATTGTTAAATAATCGGCGACCAGCAGAACTGATTCCTCTTAAAGATGAACCCATCAAATTAATTCAAAATTTAATTCGATTATATGACGTTACTTGTAAAAGTTTGGGAAGAGTTATAAATCCCTTGGAAATGGTCTTGGTTCCACGTTCAGAGTACATTGATTCTACATTATGGAATCAATTGGAAACTTTTTTATCCTTATATCCCGATCACCCTTTAACAAAATCTATTTATAAATTTATAAATAAACTCATTGAATCGATACTCAATGCAGAGATGCCAATTTTTTATAACAATGAAAAATTGAAACTATTTTTGGGAAATGTCAATATTGTTCACAATACCATTGAAAAAGTAGAGGGACATAATATCCCCCCAAAACTGATTGATGTGTTTCAAAGACTATTGGCTCTTTCGGGAAAAGATTATCTTTGGCAAACTAAATCCATTCATTCACTAACAAATACCAATAAAAATGAATCTGATATTATGCAATTGTTTCATTTATGTGAAAAGATTGTCATTTTGGAAAAGAAAAATGACATTTTGTTGAATGCAATTAGTAAACTGCAGATGCAATAAACATGTCGTTTTGATTCTTTCCTTGATACTTTAAATTGAAAAAAAATCATGTTTTAAACCGAAATGTTGCATTTTTTATAATTTTTTTAAAGAAAAACAAGTAAAGAATGTTTAATCTGAATTTCAAATCAATGTTAATAATACTATTGATGATCTTTTTACTAGTTTCTTCCATAATGATGTCGGTCATTACTTTTAAAATGTCAAATAGTAAAAAATTTGAATGGGATCAAGCAAATCCCGATAAGGCAACAACAAAAGGAGACGAAACAAGAGAATTTTGGGAAATAAACAAAGTTTTGGTTGCAACACCAACAATAACAAATCTTTTGGGAGTTGTTTTGGTGGGATTGATATTATATCTTGGATAAATAAAGTATGGATTTGAAATTTATTATTATAATTTCTCTCATTGTTACATTATTTGTCGGGTTTGTCAACTTTGGTTATCTAACTTATACAATTTATGGAGATGCAACAGCACAAACGGGTCAACAATTGATTAAATCCCATCAAATATTATTTTATACAAACTTTGCATTCAACATTACAGCATTCCTATTGTCCATTGGAATCTTTTTAAAACGATAAAATTATCCGTCATTATTAAAAAGGTAATATAAAAGTGCTGAAATTTTAAAAGTTTTTTCTGTAAAAAATATTATAAACATTTTTATTTTTTAAAAAAGAATAATGAATAAAAACCTTGAAATTGAATAAATATAGAGCATTTATTAAATTTTCAAATACATGTACAAAAACTAAATTTTATGTATATAATATACATAAAAATATTTTTCAAGAGTTTCCATTGCATCTTTACATTTATTAATGTCAACAATACTGATATATTTAACATTTTTTAAAGGATTCA
Organism: Argiope argentata; assembly: GCA_026289955.1. Classification (NCBI taxonomy): domain Eukaryota; kingdom Metazoa; phylum Arthropoda; class Arachnida; order Araneae; family Araneidae; genus Argiope; species Argiope argentata. Next base: position 12,957 of record JAOUZG010006975.1, on the reverse strand, counting down.
TGGTATTTTTAAAATCTTGAGAAAGTCCATTTTGTGCTTTATCTGGTAAATTATTTATAAACTTCAAAATGGCACTTTTCAACATTTCATTTTCAAATTTTACCATCACCATTTGAAATTTATCCAATTCTGCACGCATATTTGGGTTCATTTTTTCTAAAAGGTTCAAATTGTAAAAATTAACCACTAAATTTGCATAATCTTTCATTACTTCAAAATAATGTTCAAAATCTTCACTAAATTTATTTTTGTACATATCATCAAATGAATCAACCCTATGATATATAAAAGAAAATTTTAATTTTTCCTTATCTTCGCGAAATAACGCGTAATCTTTCTCACAACTCATAACATTGTTTTTACTTCTTATATTTAAACAATTTTTCAAAATGTCAAAAAATTCCCCAAAATATTGATATATTTCTTCAAACGGCTGATTAGTCGGTAAATAATATTTAGATTGAGAAATCTTATATTCCCATACAAAACTCGTAATCACATATGAAATGAATTTCGCATAATTATTTACAAATTTCTTGAAAAATTTAATTCGTTCCATTTCCTTATCACAATTTGTACTTTTTTTCCAATCATTGAAAAAAAAGTATTTAACGGGCTCGTCATTCATCAATAAATTTATAATTTCTTGTAAAGTGTCCAGATTAACGCAACATCCGTCACAAAATCCATTCTTGTACGCTTCATCTTTGCGTTGTTGGCACCAAAGGCACTTGTCGTACTGGTAAAGGTAATCTTTAGATTTCAATGCACATTTACAAAACGGACATTCATCAAAATTTTCAGTATTTTCCATCCATTTTCTGATACATTCAATGTGAAACTGATGCGTACAATGCGTCTCAAAGTAATCTCCATTATCAGAATTTATATCATCGGATATATTTTCAAAACAAATTGAACACTCAAAGAAACGTCGTAAATAATTCTTGTTGCTCATTTTTTATAATAAAGACTACAAAAGTATTAAACTTGATAGGAAATGTAACTGATGGGTTGTATTTATAGTAAATTTTATCCTTGAAAAATTTGTTTTGATTAATTGTTTTCCTAATAATGAATTAAATTAAATTTAAAAAAACTTTAGTCTTTAAAAAAACCTTTAGTATTAAAGAATATATTTAATCTTAACAAAATATTCTTCATGAAAATCTTTAACATATTCTTATAAATTATATTTCAAAAAAAATCTCTTATTCTTAGAGTGTAAAAAAATTGCACCATTTATTTTACATATTTTTTAAATATAACATTAGTAAGCTAATTTTTTTAAAAAAGAAAATCCCTCAGCTTCAAAAATTTTAGTTTTTTTAAAAATAAATTTTCTGAAGCTGAAGGATTTTCTTTTTTAAAAGTAATTTTTATGGATTTTTTTAAAATTTTATTTATTATAATTATAATTATTAATTTTAACAGAGGGACAGTATATTTCACTACACTATACGATTATTTTGTATAAATCCATTAGTTTTACTGCAATAAAATCAATTTCCTTTTTCCTCGACTATTTATTCAAAATGATTCCCATTTATTCTTACAATTATACAGGAAATTATTACATATATATTCATCAAAACAGTTTAAAACATTTTTTAAAACATTTACTTTCAAATATTCCAGAAGATATGCGAATAACATTTACTATAGATACTGATCCAGGAACTGTTTATCTAGTTTATGAGAAAATTGATTCAATTTTTGCTCTTCGATCTGCTAAAGGTTTAGGCTTGTATCCAGTGAAAGGTATAAACTTTGAAGAATATTTATCTACGGAACAATTATATTCTTTTATTTTAAAATCCAACGATAAGGATTTTACTTTTTCAAACAATACCATACCCAGAAAAGAATTTATAATTACATGGGATAAAAATATAATAAATTATTATTTATCTAAAGATTGTCTTTCCAGAGTAGGTTATTTAAACATTAAAAATTTGAAAGAAAATAATTATTATGTAGAAGAAATGATTGTTAAAAATGTATTTGATCTCATTTCCGACTAATTCCGATTCATACATCATTTCACAAGACACAATACTTTTAAGCAATTTTTGCATTGTGAGTACAAAGTTGGCATTTCATCCATAGATCTCGTTTGTTGAAGAAATTTTTCGTGATCTGGTTTGTCGCAACAATGTTTAATTGTATTTGTAGATTGCCAGTCTAAGCAAGTTTTATTTGAAAATAAAGGTTCAATGTGGTGGCCAGTAGTTGTATTCATTTTACTTTGTTACTATTATTTTTTTTGTCTCGAAAAATATTCCAAAAGTGGAGAAACCCATTATTCCAATACCTATTTCCAAACTTTTAACACCTAGTCTCGTTTTTAAAAGGGGTCAAATGGAATATAGCATTTACCCAGGGATTTTTTGGCGATTTGAATTGGATGACAATTTTTATTTTCATAATGGTAAAATAATTGCCAAAGATGAATGTTTTGGAAAATCTTCTGGAACACTAATCAAAGCTGAAGGAAAAAACTTGTATCAATATATTCAACAAGAACGATTAAATTCCAATCAAAAGGGTACATTTCAAATTCACGTGCAAGAAGCATTACAACATGGACACATTTTTTATTTCAAATGCCACGATAATTCCATTGAAAGTTTATCTACATGTCCTCCAGGTCAAATTTTTCATCACACATGCGTATCTGTGAATCCATGTAGTCAACAACCAGATGGAACTTTAATTGCAGATGCTTTTGATAAAGAATATTATTACATGTGCCCCAAAGGTCGTTTCAAATGTCCCACAGGAACATTTTTTATATTAGATGCATGTCATTCAGAATCAAAATTGGACAATATCTGTTTAAAAGATCCTACCTTTACATTTCCCATCAATTCAACTACATTTATTTATTGCACAAAAGGGACGCCACAAGTTGTAACTTGTCCTCCTGGAAATATTGTATTTGAACATAAATGTATTCCTGACGTGTGCATGAATAAACCAGATGGAACAAAAATTCCATTTCCAAACGAAAATTTTGGCCCATTTTTATTTTCCACCGGTTATTACACGTGTGAAGGAAATAAAATTAAAGAATCAACAGATTGTCCTACAGAATGGGACAAGTACAATTCTAAAGGAGATAATGTTCTCTTTTTACCTCAAGTATTTTATAACGGAAAATGTTCCATTCCAGAATTTTGCGTCAACGTTACTTCAAACGACCCCGACATTGTCGTACCCGCTCATGATTTTACAAAAAATGTAAAAAATTGGCAAAATTCTATTTTATTTGATAGATCCATTGGTTTTAAGTGCCAACAAAATCAAAAAACTCAATTTAAAGTACCACCCGGACAACAAATTTACGATTTTAAATTAATGTCGGCTTGTGATGCACCTGGAAAACAAGTCGTATTGGCGAATCAATTGGATAGTTTTTATGATTGTGATCAAAAAACAATTGTTCCCTGTCCTCAAGATTCCTTTTTCGATGGAACATCATGTAAAGCATTTATTCCAAACGCTCATAAATATAAAAATGTAGACATGTTTAAATTGAATCATTTAAAATTTAATTGGATCGAACCATGGAATTATTCTAAAGAACCCAGCATTGAATCAACGTGTCAACCCCCTGAGTCTGTTTACATATCTGGATACAATATTTGTGCTCATCCTGAATGTAAAACATTTCCCTTTCTAAAACAAATTAAAGCACACATTCAAATTGACGATAGTAACAAATGTACATTTGAACATGGAAAAATCTCCAAAGTGAAAACGTCTCGTAAAAAACATTTCAATTTTTGGACTCAACGAAAATCCATTCAACCTGAACAATGCATCCCGGGTTCAAAAATTAAATCTGGCCATTTTCTTTTGGATTCCGTGTTGTATTCCACTTGCGATTCGAAACAACCTTTTGTATTTTGCCCATCGGCAGAAACGAGTCATATTGCTTCAATTGAAAATAGTTTTGCATGCGTCCCTAAAAATGATGTGTTTGAGTCGGTATTGAAAGCAAATACTAGTGAAACGTTTTTTGAAAATCATTTAGATTATATAATTCCTAGTCCAGGTGCTATATTAAAAATTAATGGGAAAACTCAATCTTTTAATTCAAACGGAATCAAAATTGACAATAACCCAGTTGCTATTTGGAGTGATAAAGATGTGCGTTTAATTTTTAAAATGTTGGTCAATCATCCACCAAATACATATTTTGAAAATAAAGTATTAAAAGCTTACAAGGACCCTAATAGAATATTTGTGACTCGTTATATGAGCGGATCTACCAAAAACCCAGTAGATTTTAATATTTACGATGTACAAGATTCTGTGGATGGATTTAAATCTGATGCCAGTTAAAACAAAGTAAACAAATATGAATAATTACTTGGCTCAAGGTGTAATATTTTATTCAACCCTTTATATAAATGCAATATTACTAGCAGTTTTTATATCGACGGGACGATTTATATTTTTACTGTTTATCGCATTGACTTTAGCTCTAACTATATACATGAGTTATTTAACAATGAATGATAATGCTCATTTAAAATCAACTGGTGAATGGTTGGAAAGCACTCTTGGGGGGTATTATCATAATGCAATTAATACCATTAAATCAAATATTACGTAATGTTAATGTATGTTTTATATTCAAAAATGGTTTGCTGTATTGGAGAAAACTTATTTTGAGGGTAGGAAACCAAATTTTATCTTACATGTAAGCAAGTAATGGTCAAAGTATCATATTAAAATAAATTGTAATATAATGTTTATTTTTAAAAATGGTTTCAAAGGTTAATGAATAAAAATCTACAAAATACAATTAACAAACAGTAAATTGTCAAATCATTTTATTTTTTAAAAGCTTTTACAATTTTTTTACGACAGATAATTTTATACTAGGAAAAATTTAATTTTGCAAGTGGCACATGTTCTGATAATTCTCTTTGTTCCATGGAATTTTTCCATTTTAATTTATCAAAATCATCATCGAAAATTTGTTCTTCATACAAGTTATATTCAATATCCCCCAAGCAATATAACACCAATCTCCATGTATCGACAAAAATCGAATCGCCCCATTATATCAAAGCGAGAACAAAGCTTTCTACAGCTTTTTGTAAAATATCAAAATGTTTCTTGTATTTCTTCTCGTCCAAAAGTGGAATATTTAATTCATTTGTAATATTTTCCAATTCTTTAGTCAAACATTTTATATGTGACACGTTTCCTTGACAATCCATTATCCTTTTTTCTTTCAACAAATTTTTTATACGATGAATCATACTTTTATCCAAATTTTCTTTATCTTTTTTGGTTAAACACGTTGCATATTGAAATAGGAAATGATGGAAATTTTTATAAAAATCTATAATTTCCTGTTTAGTAACCTCTTCATTTTCCATTTCATAATTCATAATGAAAATTTGTAAATATGCAAATTGTTTTTTTATTCAATGACAGAAAAATTATTTTCCCTCTATTTAACTATCCAAGCATTTTATACATTTAAAAATATATCCTAAACAGTCATTCTTGAAAAAAAACTTCCCTGATCTAATAAAATTTATATTACAAAAAAAACTCGCTGATTTAATAAAATTTATATTACAAAAAATAACTTTTTAAATGTTCCCTTATCTTAAAGATTTTATATTTTAAAAAACTAATCTTATAGAAATTATATTAATTAAATAAGGAATAAAAATAATAAAATAAATAAATCATTAAATGAAACTACATTTTTTTTTCAACATAATCTCTACGAGTTTTTTTAATTATAAAATCTAAAAGTTTGTGGTAAAGTTATTTTTTATAGAAATCTAGCTGCAAACATTTCAGTTTTCATTACATAAATGTTTTTAAACTTTTTACATCAATTTTCAGCACTAATCAAGATATTCAATGGATCAATATCTAATACCCATCAACAATACTCGGGATGCCGTTAAAGATTCATACGTTATTTACAGTATTAAAGGCGGCATATACTATGTTAAACATTCACATTGGAATCAATTTTGTAAATTTTTTACGCGCACTACTCATCAACAATGCTTTTTAACCATGGATTTATGTTTGGCCATTAACCATTCTGTCATATTTGATATTGATATTAAATACCATGTTACTACTCAAGATAAAATTAGAGAACCTTTGCAAAATTACTTGGATAGAATACTGAATGTCATTTTAAAACCGTTATTTTTATCGAGTGTCAAGCATTTTACTTGTATTTTCACATTCCGAGAGAATGGTGGTGTGCATATGCATTTTCCCGAAATGATAATTGCTCATGACGATTATATTCGCTTATGCCAATCGTTACAAGCTCAGTTTGCCTACCAACACGAGTACTTTACTTGCGAATTGGATATTTTGAAAAATGCATTTTTAACCAATTGCGGAAAACCACGTGTAGTGACTTATACTCCTTACTATATATATTTCATGAGTGAAGAATTTAACCATGTCATTGTTTGCCAGGATTATGAAACGTTTAAAAAAGTAAAATCTACTTTTAAAAGACAAAAAAATAATATGGATTCTTTTTTTAGAAGATTATTGTTGTTTAATTCCTTTTCAGACGCTATTCAAGAGGCACGTGATTATATGATGCCGGTTATACCTACCTGTCTTCCGTTATATAAATTGGTTTACAATACTTGGATAAATACTGATAAAGAAGCTGGTCCTAATGAAAGTATTGTAGGGTATTTTACATATCGTCAACAGGAATGTCGATATATTCATAAAGATAATGAACTCAAATTTAACGGAGGAAGTTCGTGGTTATTGACGTATAATTATTTAACCTATTCATCGGTATTGATATCCAATTTAAAAACCAATAATTATGCTTTAAAACGATGGTTTGAAACGAATAATAGTAAAACTCCCATCGAAAATGACATTTTCCATAAAATTAATGTGTTGCTGAGGCAAGATAATTTGGCTTTTAGCGAAGATCCAAATCCCTTAAAGACTATTCTCTACTTTAATAATGGTTATTACTTTTTGCCCATGTTTTATTCGTTAACTAAATGCTTAAAAATCTCATCTCGAAAGTTGATTCAACATTTAAGAACAATTATTTATGATAATGAATTGTTGAACAGATTGGAACAAATTGACGATACGTTGATTGAGTATACCGCCAAAGATTTTGGAATCAATACTATTCTGTATTGCGGATCCAATTTAAATAAAAAACCAAAATCATTAAAAGATAAAATTAATTTGATTATTCAAAATTTAAAAAATTTACTCTTGTGCGTAACTACTGAAGAACAAATTATTGATTACATTAAGCAAATTCAAGAGCGTCATTTTCCTATGGTAATGATTAATATGTTAAATACATCTAAAAAGGCCTCAAGATACATGTGGAATTTTATGAATGAGTGTTGGCAAGAATTGACAAATCAAACAGATGTGACCAATTTAATCAATACGATATGGGCCTCTATTTTAATGTTTCTAAAGAACAATGAAAAAGGTGATATTAAAAATGTAAATGTAAATTTGATTGTATCCTCCATCATGACGGAAACCAATGTCGAACAAAAATATATTGAAATTGATCGTCACAAATGGCATTTACGTGTCGAAGAAGGTATATTTGATTTAATGACTGGTTTTTTGAGTGGAACTGTACCAGAATTTTACATTTCCAATCGACGAATGGGGATAAATTTAAAAAATTTACCCGATTTAAGAACACGGACAGATTTAGTTTATAC
>JAOUZG010006973.1:1676-14242 GCA_026289955.1 Argiope argentata | reverse complement strand
CTGGGCCAGTCTTGTGTTTCTTTTGATGGAAGATCTCTAGTAATAAAAACTATCAATTCCGGAAGCGTTTTTTTATCACAGCGCTAGAGAATAGACAAAATATGAAATCTGACAAGAAGCGGAAAGTATGATGTGAGCGAGACGTTTCTAAAGTTGATATAAGTCAGATATTTCTGAAACATTATTATTTTGAAACAGTCTGGAGTAGTAACTCATAACATTTATCACTGTATTCTTATTTCGTCAAATCTTTAAACTTCTGGAATCTAGTGTTTTGCCATTTTTACTTATTTATATTATAAATTAGTATTTTCACTAATTTGCGCATTCTCTTGCTTTAAAAATTATTGGCATTTGAATAACTTTGAGTCATTCGAAATATGTCAAAATAAAGCCAATATCTTTTGGTATAGCTTTAACATTTAACGAAAAAAATATTCTTTTCTAGTGTTCGAAGACTTACATGTTTTATTTCACTCAAAAATTAATATTTAATGTGAATTTCATTTCATTTGTTCGCTTTTTTTCTTACGCGTTCAAAAACTAGAATTCGAAAACATTTGCTAAACCTTAACTGATTGCAATAACCTTTTGACCTTAAACTAAATCCTTAACTGTCTAATTAATTGCTCATTAGCTAATAATACGAATTGCCAAACTATATTTGACTATTTGCTAATCTATTGTTGCATTAGTTAGGGTTCTATTCAACTAGAATGATTAATAGAACGTAGCAAATAATTTAAACGGAATATATATATAGAAATACAGCACATATGCAAATATATATAGAAATTACAAATTTATATAGGAACTCAGCACAAGTACGATAACTTGTATAAGAACTAAGTTTGACATAATTTTAAATACGATAACTTGTACATACAATTAAGTTTGAAAAAAAAATATTTATTAAGGCGACCAAGGTCCTTTAAAATGATATTTTGTAATTTTCACCTTAGCAATTTGAAATTCTCAGGCATTAAGAGAAACACTTTAGGAGATGGCACACAAAATTTTAAAGCATTATATCAATTTATTTATGAGTTAAGGGGGTTAAAAAAACTATAACATTAGTGATAAATAACGTGAAGGAAAATGTTCCAGTTGCTACAAATTTGTTGGAAAAAATACCAATTTTTATTATTATATTCTCTAACTCTTTTTGAACAAAATCTGGAATTAATCTTTAAGTTTGAGTACGAAATATCAAAATTAACCTACGTAATAACTCAAAACTTCTTAAACTATTTTTTAAACTAGTAGTTTTGAGTTATTATGTTGGTTAATTTTGATATTTCGTAATAAAACGTCAAAATTAATCCCAACTTTTGTTTGAAAAGGGTTAGAGTAAGTAATAAAAAATTTGCTGCGCTCTAGAGTAAATTTGGAGCGCCTGGAACATTTTTCATTCATATTTTTTTATCGCTATTAAATATTATATCAACCCCCTTATCTCATAAATAAATTAATATAATGTTATAAAATTTTGCGTTTTATCTCCTATAGTGTTACTCTTAATGCCTGTAAAATTTCAAATGGCTAAAGTGAAAATTGCAGAAAGTCATTTTAAAGATCGCTGGTCACCTTAAGGAATCGAGTTATTAAAATTATAATTTCGAGTGAAATTTTATTTCCTTTGATCGAAAAAAAGAAGTGTCTAAAATGTACTAAAATTCCTTGAATTTTTGCTTTTACTTCATAGCAGAAAACTAATGCATGAAACTCTGAAAATAACAGTAATGAAAATTAGTATCGTTGCTTTCACTTTTTTTGCCTCAAACAACAGTTTTATTCGGAATGGGAAAACTTTATTTCAGTATGCGGGAGAGTTAACCATTTCACTACAGGGCCAGTCACACCAGTCATTTTCATTTTATTACTCACTGCTCAGTTTGTGCTTGAACCGAAGAATGCAGAATCTTAGGTGATGACAAGGTTTTTAATAACTCATTTGACTTTCTTAACTTCCCCCTTTCTTCAAATAGAAACTGATCCATTAGTAAACTATTTGTCTGGCTGGTTAGGCTTGGTTGGGTTGGATCTGTAGTGAAAATGGAAGAAAACTAGCATTGACGAAGTTGCAATAATTTCCCTTTTTTACTAAAAAACAAAACCGGTTTTACTGAAATAAACCAACTTCAAGTTATTTGAATGAATCAAATTTGATGGACCAAAAGTTGTCCCCGATATTTGACACAAATAAAAAGTTATTAAAAATATAATAATTAAATAGATTTGTAAACACTGACTGGGATCTTTAAAAAATACGAAAATTAAACGTAAAGACTACACAAATAAAAAAAAAATGTCATTGGATTGTTGCTCGTATTTATTAAAGGTTTGCAAGCCACAATTTAAAATAGATCTCAATATTTTAGCAGAATATGATTTATTTGAATTAGCCAACTTTAGGCTATTTGAATCAATCAAATTTGATGGACCAACACTTGACCTCGATATTTGGTACAAATAACAAGTTATTAAAAATATTATTATTAAATGGATTTGTAGATACTGATTGGGTTCTTGAAAAATTACAAAAATTAAACATTAAAACTACACAAATAAAAATAAAATAATGTCATTGAATTGTTGCTCTTATTTATTAAAGGTTTGCAAGTCACAATTTAAAAATAGATCTCAATATTTTAGCAGAACAGGATTTACTTGAATTAACCAACTAGTAGTATACAGGGGTATATGGTAGGCGGAAGTTGAGTTGAGTTGTTTCCCTCCTGCTCCCCCCTTCGAGTTGAGTTGAGTTGTTTTCCCTCCTGCTTCCTTGAGTTGAGTTGTTTTACTCCTGCTTCTTCCCCCTCTCCTTTCCCCCTTCGAGTTGAGTTGTTTTCCTCCTGCCTTCCCTCCCCCTTTCCCCCTTCGAGTTGAGTTGTTTCGCCCCTTCTTTAGTTCGAGTTGAGTTGTAATTGTGCTACCAGCCAGTTGAGTTGTAATGTGCTGATGTGAACTGAAGTGAGCAGAAGGGGAATGACGTCATCCAAGTGTCGATCCTAGAAAGTGTTCAAAGTTCCTTAATTTCAATTAGGTCAATTATAAGTAATCTTAATTAATCATAACTAATTAGTACTTTAATGAATTGGATTAAATTAATGAACTTAGTTTAATTGAGCTTACTTGTGTGATTTTCGAGACGATGACTTGGCAAAATTTCAACTGCCCGACGTCAGATTCGAACCCGGGTCCTTCGACTCCGAAGGCGGGCACGTAGACCACTATACCATGTGGGGCTCCATGAAACGTAGTAAAGATAAACTATTTGAATATTACGTCACGTATTTCGAGTGCTGCCATCTATCGGCGAAAATGGCAGCATTTGTTTAAAATGACGTAGAGATGAGTTGTTTGTTGCTGTCGAACTGAAATGAAGCTACGGATTCAGAGGAAGAGAAGGGAAGAGAAGTGTGTGACGTCATAGTTGGGAATTTAGACGTTTTTTAGTGGCAACAGGTATGTGATCATGTTTGTGCAGGAATGGGCAGGTGGCATGACGTCAATGAGAGTTGAGGAGTTTATTGGCTTTTCGAAACGGGTTGAGCTGTTTACCTTCTACTTGCTGACTGTTTCTAATATTCTGATTGGCTGATATAGAGAACTGAAATGAATACAGTAGTCTTGAGACTTCTCCCAGTCTTTTTTAAAAAGGTCATTTCATTTTTGGCTTGCTTCTAAACTGTGGTGTGAGACTTTCTTTCAGCTGCTGCACTTACCTGATTTTTTTTCTAAGATGTGTGCATCTAAAGCTCGGGAACTTTTAAAACGCAAGAGTGACCATCAAGATAAAATGCCTAAAAAATTGTGTTTTAACGAGCGTTTGGACGAAAAAATAACTTTGGATACTTTACCCAATAATATGGTTCATCTCGGTGACGGCTTGTTTGTTGTTGTGAATGAATTTCATAAGGAAACCCGTGTTCACATTCGAGTTTACGTAACAGATGACAATGGATTCCTTCATCCTACGAAAGAAGGAGTGTCTTTGAAGCCTGATGTATGGAGTTCTCTTCTCTCTAAACTTCGCACCTTTCCTGCCTTTCTGGATCCCGATGCCGTGGATGTTGTGAAAAAAGATGTGTGTATTTTCAATCACAGTGTCAACTCTCAAATGTGTGTTAGTCTACAGAGACTTTTTCAGAGAAAGGACAATTCATTTCATCTGGTGCCAGAAAGAGTAATCATCAGAGGAGCTCAATTTGAACACTTATTGGATTCACAGAACCGAATTTTCGATTGTATTAAATCTAGTCTCATAGCATACACACTCAAAGAACGTGTCCTTTTGGAAATTCAGAAGCATCCATATGACGAAAAATTAGATGACTGGGATGCTGATACGCCACAAGGTTATGATGAACTGGTAATTTCTTTATGTAAATGTTTGTTGGACTGTATTTCACAAAATATATCTGTGCTTTCAAAATCTGAATGTATAGATTGTAAGCATGGGTTCCTATTTAATATGGACGTTCATGACTGTGTGTCATTTAGTAAAAAACAGAATTTTGATGCTTATTTTGAAAAAGCATTGTATAATGTTGAATGGAATGTGTTAGCTGCTAAGTTCGTAAAACTGAACATTAAAAGGCCTTATTTGCAATGGTTTCAGAATGAATTATTTACTGAAATGAATTTTGTGAAATTCTTTTCGAAAATCGAAGAGTTGTATTTAAATGAAACTGTGGATGTATCTTCATCATGTTTTGAGTTTTAAAGTCTTATAATAAAATTTATTTATTTCCTCTAATTTGTTTCAGTTTTTATCTTATTCTTTATTTTTATTTATATTTTTATGCAAAAGTATATAAAGGCATTTGTGAATCCTATGTTATCTCATTGGTTATTAGTATATGTGGGAGAAGAACTTAAAAAAAATTATTTAATATTTTTCTTAATAAACTAAAAAAAATGCTAGGAAACTCACTTGAAAAATTATATAAAAATCCTGAGCTTCCAGCAAGTTTTGCAGGCTTAAATGCTTTGCGAAGGGTTTTAGGAAACAGTATAAAGTCTAAACAAATTAAAAAATGGTTAAAGGCTAAAGAGTCTTACACTCTACATAGGGCAGCAAGACGAAATTTTAAAAGGAATCGAGTAATAGTAGGTGGAATAGATGAGCAGTTTCAAGCTGACTTGTTAGACATGCAGTCTCTAAGTAAATCTAATAAAGGATATAAATATTTGCTGACATGTATAGACGTGTTTTCAAAATATGCTTGGGCAATACCTTTGAAGGATAAAACAGGTCAAAGCATTTTAAGCGGCTTTCAGAAAATATTCAAAGAACGCACTCCTCAATTACTACAAACGGATAAAGGAACAGAATTCAAAAACAGAATAGTTCAAAATTATTTAAAGAAAATGAATGTACACTTTTTTACGACAAATAATGAAACGAAAGCTAGCATAATCGAACGTTTTCATAGAACTCTAATGTCAAAATTGACGAGATATTTTACAGAATATAACACTCAAAAGTACATAGACGTGATTCAAAAAATAATATCTAGTTATAATAATACGTGGCATCGAAGTATCAAAATGGAACCATCTTCAGTAAATATTGACAACCAAGCGATAGTTTGGCAAAATTTATATGGCAGTCTTTCTCAGCAGGAATCCGGAAAACCTTCTTTTAAAGTAGGCGATACGGTTCGCATTAGTAAGTGGAAAGGAAAATTTGAAAAGGGATATGAAAATAATTGGTCTAGAGAAATATTTAGTATTTACAAGATTCTTTCAAGAATACCGATTGTTTATAAATTGAAGGATTTTAACAATAATGTTATAGAAGGTACATTTTACGAAAGAGAAATGCAAAAGGTTAAAGATTCCGGTTACTATCCTGTAGAAAAAGTGATTAAGAAAAGAAGTAAAAATGGAAAAATGGAATATTTTGTTAAATTTCTAGGATATCCAGAAGAATTCAATTCGTGGGTGAGTGAAGTGAAAATGCTATAAATAGGGGGATTCGTTAAGAAAAAAATCTATTCACTGTAAAACAAAATGTCATTCTATTTGACGCTTCCTTCTGATAGCTCTTTACATTATTTTCCCAATAATAAAATTTCAAGTTTTGTAACTCAGCTCCCTATACCGATATCATTAGAAGGAAAATGGGAAGTTGGATTAGCCGAAATAATTTACCCCCATACATGGTATAACATAAACGAGAAGAACAATATATTCGGTTTTGATTTAGGAGATGGAAAATTAATTACCAGAAAAATTCCACCAGGCTCCTATGAAACCGTTTCAGACGTTTTAAAAGCAATGACACTACCTTCACACGAAGGTAAAATCAGTTTTAAATTCAATGCTAATAACAAACGAGTAAAAATAAAAGCAGAAAATAAATCAAAAGTTATCTTACAAGAGGGTTTGTGTGATCTTTTAGGTTTCTATCCTCATGTTGTTGAGGGGGTTGAAGAAAGTTCTTTCGTAGCTGATCCGCAAGCAGCTTTCCCAGTATTTTATGTGTATAGTGATATAGTACAACCTGTCGTTGTAGGAAATGTTGAAGCACCCCTACTAAGAGTTGTGAGAATTTCCGGAAAAGACGGAGATGTTATTAGCGCTCATTATGATAGACCTCATTATGTTCCCGTAATCAGACAGTCCTTTCAAACCATTGAAATGGAACTTCGTCTTAATTCAGGTGCTTTGGTTCCATTTGAAAGGGGAAAAGTGATTATCGTTTTGCATTTTCGAATGCGACAAATCCTATAAATAGGTGGGATTTCTTAGTGTTGGCAATTATTTCCATATTTTTGATACGAAAGATGAGTTCTATTACAAAAGTACCGTATACTTGCTGCCCAACAAAATTCCAAGAACATTATACGAATCACAAAGGATCTGGAATTCCATATTATGAGGGAGTGTCTTTTCAAAAAGGGTATGGATTAGGAGGCATATTCCGCCGTTGGTTTCGAGCGGCATTACCATTTATAGTAAAAGGAGGAAAAGCAATTGGCAAAGAAGCTCTCATCACAGGAACGAATGTGGTAAACGACCTAGTTTCTGGGGAAGATATCAAAATTGCTGCCAGAAAAAGAAGTAAAGAAGCTGGAAAAAATCTGGCTCGAAAAGCTATTGGTCAAATACAGTCCATGATTGGAAAAGGAAAATATAAAAGGAAGAGAAAACCACAGAAAAAAAACATTTCATCTAAGGTACGAAAGAGAAGAGGTCGTGACATCTTTGATTCGTAATGGCTTACATTTTGAAAGGATCCCCAGAATGTGTCAAATCGGAATTGGAACTTTTTCACTTACCTCCGACTCAAACAGCCGTGGAAAATGGTCAGTGGGTTGAATTTCACCCATTGTCTAATGTATTCGATGGAGGACCTGTTGAATTTCACATTTCTGGAAGCGGCGAAGAGTATCTCGATTTGAGTCAAACCCAGCTTTATGTAAAAGCAAAAATTTTAAAAGCAGATGGTTCACCTATTCTAAAAGAAACTAATATTGATTCTGATTCATCTGCATCTGCATCAACAGCACCAACTGCTTCCACATCAACAAAACCTAATATTGGCCCTGTTAATTTATTTCTTCATTCAATCTTCAGTCAAGTAGACGTTTCCTTAAATGATCGCCTTGTGTCTAACTCTAGCAATACATATCCTTATCGATCTTATATTGAGACGTTATTGAATCACGGCTATGACAGTAAGACTTCTCAGCTTACATCTGAAATGTTTTACAGCGATAATGACGATGGATTGGAAAAGCGATCAAAATTTTTTGAATCGAGTGCTATAGTGGATATGATCGGAATACTACACAGTGATCTGTTTCATCAAGAAAGACTATTATTGAATTTGGTAGATGTGAAAATTAAATTGATTCGAAGTAAACCCGAGTTCTGCTTGCAAGGAGATGAAGGATACAAAGTTGTTTTGGAAAAAATCCATTTACTAGTTCGAAAAGTTCGTGTCAGTCCAGGTGTTATTTTAGGACACGTGAAAGCTTTAGAGAAAGAAACAGCAAAATATCCTATTAATAGAGTACTTTGCAAAGTATACTCTATTCCTCAGGGAAGTATGTCAATGGTGCAAGATAATATTTTCGTTGGTCAGATGCCCAAACGAGTCATCATCGGATGTGTGGAAAATGATGCATTTCATGGAACATTTGAAAAATCCCCTTTCGATTTCAAGCATTTTGACATAAATTTTATAGGAATTTATGTAGATGGTCAGCCAGTGCCACATAACCCCTTCGAATTGAATTTTCCTAATAATAATTACATCAAAGGTTACAATAGCTTATTTTCTGGAACTGATAAATTTGGACAAGACCAAGGATTATTTCTATCTAGAGAAGATTATATAAAGGGAAATACATTGTTTGCCTTCAATTTATCACCGGACCTTTGTAATGGAGATCATTTAAATCTCATTAAACATAGCAATTTGAGACTGGAAATTAAATTTTCAAAGGCGCTTTCTCAAACTATCTGTGTGTTGATTTACGCCGAGTTTGATAACGTAATAGAAATAAATAAATCGAGAAATATTTTATATGACTTTGGAAATTGAAAAATGAATGGAAATCAAATATATTTCATTTTATCAAGAGACCCGTATACTTCACCATTTTTCCGTGGCGTATTTGCATCCGATACTATCCCGATCTTGAAAGAAAAGTCTGCTATTGTTGTGAATACCGACACATCATCTGAACCAGGATCCCACTGGTTAGCATTGTACTTGGAAGACGACAAAGTTGAATTTTTTGATTCGTATGGAAATCCACCTGAATTTTATGGTAGACTGTTTCACGATTTCGTGTCCCGTTATTCCTCCGTGGTATGGAATTCATCAATGATACAAAATCCTACGTCTAATGTTTGTGGAGCTTATTGCATTTACTTTATCTTGAAACGATGTCAAGGCAAATCTTTGTATTCTATTGTAAACAGTTTATCTCACTGTCAGAAAAACGATTTTCGAATGTACCAATTTGTCAAAAAAAGATATGGTGTAAGAATGATTTTTAGACAGTAAATAAATAGATTATTTAAAGAGTTTTTTCGTTATTTCATTCATTTTTTGTTTTATTATAAATACAACCACTCACGACATTTTCAGTCATTGAACATGAATTCATTACACTTACATCACCCATGCACCGTTCTTGTCGGTGGTGCAACAGGATGCGGAAAGACACACCTTGTAAAGAAATTAATCGATTTTAAGATGATACATCCTTTCCCCTCTAAAATTATTTGGTGCTATGGAGCTTATCAAAACCTTTACAAAGAAATGAAACATGTGGAATTTCACGAAGGACTCCCTTCCAATATCAATAGTGTTACGAATGCTGTAATTGTGATCGATGATCTAATGGCAGAACTTTCCAGCGACAACAAATTAAGCAAACTTTTCACTAAGGGAAGCCATCATCGCAATTTAACTATTATTTTTATAGTTCAAAATATATTTCACAAAGGTAAAGAAATGAGAGATATTTCATTGAATGCGCATTACATGTTTTTATTTAAAAATCCCCGTGATCGTTCCCAAATCATGCATTTAGGTCGCCAGCTTTACCCAAACAATGTTAAATTTTTTCGAGAAGTATACGAAGATGCTACCTCAAAAGCATTTAGCTATCTACTTGTTGATTTGACACCTCAAATCGATGATTCACTGCGCCTGCGCACTGGACTTTTTCCGGGAGATAAATTTTATGTATATCAACCTCGTTAGTCATTTCATTACGGAAGCACCATGACATCAGCAGTCTTAGATTTTGAAGGATTTCAGGTATTTCCGGGACGTTTTATCGTCAAAGAGATGGCAGTGTGTGCTGTGAATGACGAGACTTTCTGCGGACGATGGCTTTTTAAATCGCCTCATACTTTCGAAAAGCTGGATAGTAAGAAACAAAGTACTTACTCTTGGATTACTAAGTTCCTTCATCTAATCGAATGGAATGACGGTGAATTACCTTACGATACCTTTCGTTGCGTATTGGCAGTCATATTCGAAACGTTTTCCTATATTTACGTAAAAGGACGAGAAAAAAAGAAATTTCTAGAATTTTTGACCGGACGCGAAATATTAAATCTTGATGATTTTGAATGTCCCAAAGTACAAGATTTATCGAATTTTGATTTGATGTGTCCCTACATGCACGGGAAAAGTTTCCATCATTGCGCCGTCTACAAAGCTAAAGCATTTGCCAAATATTTGGAAACTATATAAAGTCCTTTTGCTGTGCAGATTTTATCAAATTAATCACCATGTGTACGAAGCAGCAGCTAGAATACTTGAAAGCTATTTGTAAAATAAAATCGAAAAGTTCTATTTTCAAAACATGCCCAAATAATATAATTAAAGCTCTGTGCGAATGTGCACTGAATGTACTTCGAGGAAATGTACCTTTAACTAAGAAACAAAAGAATAAACTCATTCCTTTTAAAATCAGCTTAAGGAAACTTTCGGACAGGAAGATACCCCTATATAAGAAGAGGCAAATTCTCATTCAACGGGGTGAAGGATTTTTATCTCTTTTGTTACCCGCTGCTATAACGGTAATTAGCTCTCTCATCAATGGAGTACACTAAGAAAATGGTCTTGATACCCGAAGATCGGGCAGAATTTGTGGATCATTTATCTGATTTGGATTCCAAAATGCAAAATATACTTCAAAGAAAGGATTTGTCAGAAAGTGAGAAGGCAAATCAATATTTACAAATACTTCAGAAGTTTGTGAAAATACAACATCACCAGGAAACTCCAGAAACCTCCGAAATTCAAGGAACAGAAACTCTATCAGAAGAAAAAGAGGATGCCCTTACAGCAAAAATTTTAAAGGCTGCCCCAGCTCGGTATTTAAATACTGTAAGGAATATTTTGGAATTTTTAAAAGAAAACCATGCAACATTATCGTGGACTCCTGAAGGAGAAATTGTTTACAAAGGTCAGCGTATACCAAGAACTAGTATCGTGAATTTAGTTACAGACTTACTTCGGAACAGAAAGAAGTCGCCAAAAGGATTCAAGGAATTTCAAGCAGCCATTAAAGAGATGAACATGCCTCCGACTTACATTGTCAACCAAAAAGTTTTTAAAGATAATGTTTTTGGAAACCCTAAATCAACTAAACATATGTATGCAAGACGAACTAAATGGATTACATTTTGATGTATATTTATTCACAATAAAAAACTATTAATTGAAATGAGCATTTTATTTACAATAAAAAACATCAGTTACAAAAGACTTTCTTAAAATAGAAATATCATTCATAACAATACAATACAATAATTTTCTTATAATAAAAATTTCATAAGATACAATTATCTTTTTTTAAAACAAAGTATGTATTAAAAGAAAGTATTAACTTTTCTTTCATTTACAAGAAAAACACAATTACAATAAGTTTTTACAATTTTTTTTTTAAATATACAGGCAAGCGCAGGATAGTGTTAAACCGTCTTCAATCTGGAAAAATAAAATAAAAAGAAGATGAACATTTTTAAAATATAAGCGTTTTATGTGTATTGTAAAATCATAAAAATTCAATCTGTAATGGAAAAAAATATTACATGCAAATATATCAGTTCATAAATTTCATATTAAATTAAACAATTGACTTTAAAAAACAGTAAGAGTAACGCGCTCTTAATCTTTGAATTATAATATAAATTATACTTGCTTTAGTATCCATAGGGTATAGTTGAAAAATCTTCTTTTATAACCCTCTTGTTGTACACCATCCTGTACAGCTTATTTTGTTTCACGTTGAAGACTTTTCTTCTTTTCGCGTTTCTGGTTATCTTGGCGGCGTCATCTAACAGTATGCTTTCCTTCCGGTCCAAGCTGCATACAATGTTTTTTATTGAATCGAAATTCAATTTTAAGCTATTTTTAAAGTTCAGGGTAAAACCCCGAACTTTGCAGCATGTCTTGCCACCGGAAGTTTGGTATGCATAGTTCTTGGGCCCTCCTATAAAAACAAAATGTTATATGAAAATAATTAATATATAAAAAGCATTATTATAGAACAAGTAAAAAATTAAAATCATATTTACCTGAGATGAATGTAGTGATTACATCACCGTCCAACTCGTCTGTGAAATCTCCCAGGAAATTTCCGAGAGGAGGGTCATTGCCACCACTACTAGCATAGATGATACTGTCTGTATCATGATACAAGACAGCTTCTCCAAGCTTATCCATCTCTGAATAGAGCTTCACCCTAGCCCAAGCTGTAGTGAAAGCCGCCAAGTAAATGTTAGTGCCAGTGTCTTGGGGAATGAAATTTTTCTTGCTGTCCCACACAATAGCCGCCACTTCTGGTGTTGGTAAGTAGACATCCTTAACCTATGAAAGAGGAAAACACGAGATCGATATTCTTCTTTGCATATTTTTAAATATGGACATTCGTAGTGATAAATGAGATATTCTAGTTAAATTTGATTACAGAGGAATAAAATGGCTTACATTTTTTGTAGGATCAGCTAACATCTTATTAAAAGCAGGTAAGTTATCAACATAAGTTATCTGACATTTGTTGATATTCATTCCCCAC
>JAOUZG010006964.1:3375143-3385909 GCA_026289955.1 Argiope argentata | reverse complement strand
TATATATATATATATATATATATATATATATAAAATTTGTCTCTTCAAAAACATAGACAAACATTTTGAATACAAAGTTATTCATACGGGAAAATCGAAAAGACAATAAAATATAGTTTGTGCCTTTGAAATGTTATCTTATAAATTTATTTTTGTTTCATCGTTTTTAAAAAACAATTTTTAATTTTTTTCGTCTGATTTTCACTTTCTATGAAAATCATATCTAATTTTATTTTAACCAACGTTTTTTTTTATTATTATTAACGCCTACAGTATAAATTCTCAATATATTTGAATTCCATGATTAAAGACAAACAAACAAAATGAATTACATATGAGATCTGGGGTGAAAAAAAAACTAATATATTCAAAACATTGTTATCGAATAAATAACAATAAACTTGAATACAATGCATTTGTCAGTCGATGAGAGATAATAAACGAGAAAAGAAAGTAAACTACCTTCGAATGAAAAATATATACATATTAAGAATGAAAATGTCTGAATTGAATATTTTTAGTTTTCTTCTTCAGTTACAAAGCACCGGACGGAAGATTGAAAATTTGAATTTTATTCATTGAACTACTAAAAGGGAATATGAAAAAAAAATGAAAAGAAAATGTATTACAAATATAAGAAGAAAAAATACATTTTCGTGTTTTCAATCTTCTCTGATTTTCAAATTCAGTGGTGGAAAAAAAACTTCGATTTTATATTTTAAAAAAAGTGAAGAAATATTTCTTTCAAGTTGAATTGCTTTCTATGTCATTTAGGTCGATATAAAGAAAGATTAAAAATCATTGATTTAAAAATATGAATTGTGAAAAGAATACTTTTCCTCTACTTAAAAATAGTTTTGTTTGATTTTATAAAAGCTTTTCAGAATTTTGAAATTATTTTGGTGAATTTTTAAAAGAGCTTTGCGTTTTATATTTTTTAAATATTTTTACTGATAGATAATTTGTTCATGATTATTTGATCAAAAATCATTTAATAATAAAATTTATTGAAATAAACGCTAAAAGGAAATTTTTTTCAAACATTCACGAGGAAAAATACAAAATAAATGTGGGCAAAAATTAATATTTTTACCCAAGAACGAAATACTTTTTTTGTTTCATTTGAATGAAATGAGTACATGTAATTTTATATTCAAATTTATATTTAAAAATAGTATAATTTAGATGCGCGCATTATAATTTCTTTCATGTGGTTGTTCCTACAGGGAAGATAATTAATATTTCAAAAAAAATGGATTTCCATTTTGACCACTGCGATTTCTAACAATCAATATTTATGAAATGTTAAATCTCTTTTATTTTAATTCTGTCTTGCAAGAGCGAAATCAAGAAATCAGGTCAACGAAGGTATAAATTTATATTTTTCTGGTGGTAAAAATATGTGAAAATTTATCATAAAAAATGGTTTTCTTGTTCATCTCTACATTATTATCTAGAGAGTTTGTAAACGGTATACATTGAAATAAAGTTTATGATTGATG
This sequence comes from Argiope argentata, assembly GCA_026289955.1. Lineage (NCBI taxonomy): Eukaryota > Metazoa > Arthropoda > Arachnida > Araneae > Araneidae > Argiope > Argiope argentata. The sequence goes on along the minus strand of JAOUZG010006964.1, from coordinate 3,384,407 downwards.
TATTTTTAATATTACAGGGAACAGAACAATTTGATATTACCTAATTATGTATGTTGACAATATAATTAATTGCTATTCAATATATGCTGTTGTAAACCGAACTAATGTATTTGATCAGAATCTTCTTTCAAAACAATGGAAAGTTTGTTTTGAAAGGTCTTTGATTCTAAAGGTCTATCTGTTGAACACGGAGGATCTGAAATCGGATATGACAGGTTTAGATGCATGATATGAAATTAGGCTTATATATTGTATTTTAAAATATATTTCAAATCGCAACTTGCCTTGAATTAACAGTCAATCCAATGGATAGCAAAATTGAGTTTGATTTTTAATGGTTTGATGATTTAACGTTTATATTTTCATAAAAAATGTCCCTTGAATTCGTTGTGAAAGGAGTTTTACATGTTGAATAACATGCTGACTGGAAAGCTTTCTCTTACCGAAATGATAGTTAGGTGTGTGCGAAACCTCTTACTTTTTTTACAAGCAAATGAGTTTGCCGTTCTACCTAAAACAATTGGCTCTTGAAAGAAGGATTAATGCCTTCAAGGACGCCATTCATATGTACACGGATGGCAGTAAACTTGATAATGACAGTTCAGGTAGTGGCATTTACATTCGGTTTCAGGATCTAGAAATTAAAATCCAGAGTAGAAATCCCGATTTCTGCTCTTTATTTCGAAGCGAGCTTATAGCAGTTTAATAAGATCTGAAATTGACCACGCTGCTACCCCAGTTTAAAATTATCTGTATCATTACGGACAGTAGAAATGCTGTTTAACTCCTGACCGATTTGCATACTGTAAGGGACAGTACTAATCACATATATTCAAGAATCTAAAACATTCCTTTCTCATCGGATCCACTTTCAGTGAATTCCGTCTCATGACGAAATTGCTGGAAATGTAATTGCTGACAGTTTGGCTAGAACTGATGCTGGTGACATCACTACGCTCACCACTTCTCTTACTTACATGGTGTTTTTCTAAACGCAAGGATACGAATAAGGCCGTTTGGATGGTCTCACCGGTGCACCCATGGTATAAGAGTAAGTATCCTGGTAGCTACCTGGTTCAGGGCAGTAGTAGATGAGATCAAACTGCTCTTGCCCGTTTCCTTGGTGGCCATCTATTATCAATGGTTTTTGTCCGAGTTGCTAAACAGTCCGAACTCTGCACTAAATGTTCTTCTGCACAGGCATCTCCTGTCCACATTTTATCTTGTCTGGGGCTTAGCAGGCAGGACCTAGTTCATGATCCTCTTTTGGTACTGGACTTGCTGAGGGTGAATGAGTTCATGGACATGATCTAGCTCTGCTGGTCACGAGGATGAGAAACAACAGCAATGTGAAACTTTATTCTGCAAGAAAACCCGAAGTACAGAGAGAAACGTAACTGCGAAACAATGATTGGAACTTTCGGAAAATCATAGCTGAAGCAGAAAGAAAGTTGCTTCTTAGGAGAAAAGCAATATTCAAAGCTCGCACACTAGTGAGATTATTCCTCGATCGACACTCCAAATATAGAATAAGTCACTCGTGTGAGCATCTGCTCTTAAATAGTCACCGATAAGAAATGGAATATATTTTTATTAAATCTCGTTTTTTAATGGATATAGCCATAATTTTTGAAATATTTAAAATCTTCATTTTTGATGCCAATTCAGCCAAATATTCATCTAGTTTGTCGCCAATAGAGTGGGTCTCTTCAATGTCTTCCATTCAACATTTGTTAAGTATTTACAATGAAATTACATCATTATAGAAAACGCATTGCTGCTTCGTAGTAATTCTAAATTATTTCTTATGTAGCATTTGTTAATTAATAAACATAAATTATAATTTATTTCAAAAAATTACGTATTTAATTGTCTATAGAAATGATTAATATTCAAATAAATTTTCAGAAAGCAATTTAAAATCACCCTCATTTATTCTCATATTGGATGTATTCTGTCATTTTAACTCTAACTTGTCACAAGAGTATTTTTAAAATATAATGAATGAGCAAAAATTTAAATAGTGGATAGAGGGTAGCCTCAGTAGCACATCGCATCTTTTATCTTTCAGATTCACTAATAAAAAAACATAATTTACTTAAGGGGACTCGGTACCTCAAAATTTCGGAAAATCGATAAAAATGTCGATTTTCTGATTTTTAATGAATAATGATCCTTGAACCTTTGACTTGTTATTCTGAAAATTTTAAGTATTAATGAGATATGGAACTATTTTGTCTAACGCGATATCAGCTGGCATGCCCAATTCCTGTGTTCACATCCGACATATTTCATGTGCGAGTAGCCAAGCCAAGCCTCTCTTTTATTTCATGAAATAAAAAGAGGCAAAGTTTGAAACAGTAACAGTAAATCCTTGTTTATTTATAGTTTTACCGCGTTCGTTGAGGTTTTTGATTGAATTTAACTTTGGTTGTATTATAACCATTTTGAAAGGAAAACTGTATTTTTCAAGACTACTTAATTTATTTATTGCTTATCTGCTATTTAATTGGTTTCGAAAATGCCTCGCATTAAAATGAAATCCCATTCCCTTGCTAGGAATTATAATACATCATATTACCTTGCTATATAAATTTTTTGTACATTTTTGGGGGGTCATTTTAAAATATGTCGTTACTGCTTATGTTAATTATGCTTTCATTATTTCATCTATATGTCTCAGATTAACACAAAAGTTTTATAGAATTATGTTTGAATGATAATATATTAATAAAAATATTATGTATTTATATAAACTATTTCATAGTGAAAATTTTTGTACATGTTTTTTTATTGCAAGCATTGTCTGGAAAATTTACCTATTTCAAAATGTCTGGATTCATTTAAATTTTAATTAAATGGACTTGAATTGTTACTGTATAGTATTGCTTATATGATAAACAGAATTTCAGATCATTTTATAAATATTTTTACTAAAAAATTTATTGAATTAAAAAAAAGTGATAATTTTAGAATTTTTTCCTTAAATTTTTTAAAATTCCTATATATGGTAATGTTCATTAATAAATATGATAATAATGTATATTAATAAAATTGGTATCCTAACACTTACAAATGCCATATAATTGTTCTGAAAAAATCTAACTTCATGTGAGCTTTTTTTATTATTATTTTATTGTGTTGAAAACTTTAAAGCTGTTTGTCTCAGTTTGCCTTTTTTCAAAATTTTGTCTGCTACAAAATGCTAAAAGTCAATCACATTTTATTGTAATTGCATGAATTTTTTCCTGCTTACTCTTAAATGTATGCTTAATAGAATTAGGGATAGATTTGTTAAAATTTTGATTAGATTTTTTTCTAAAAATGTTCAAAGTGAAAAAATCTAATATTTTCCAAAAAATTCACAAAATTTTGTAAAAGATTTTTTTTCACAAACTAATCTATATATCAAAAAACGGATCCCTATTTTTGTTACCTGCATTGTGAGGTCCCCCTCAAAAAAAATTGAGGAAAATATTTTGAAAATTGCAGAAGAAGAAGCATTTTTTTTAAATGCTCAATTTTTAAAAAAAAAAAATTAAAATTTTTAAATTTGTAACTTTTGAATTTGAAAAAATATTTTAGAAATTTCTTTTTATACACAATTGACATCTATCTATCACAAAAATTAATAATTTTATTAAAAATTGTGGGGAAAAATTTTTTTGGTACCGAGTCCCCTTAATTTCAAACAACCTCTTATAGATTTTATTAAGAAGAGAATAAATGAATGCTTACTTTTGATTTTGTTTATCCCATGTTTTATTTTTCTATAAATTAGAATCGTAACGATTATAAATAAAATCATATTAAATTGGTCATAACATGTAATTTTTAATATTGGCATAAAGGCGATTTCTTAAGATTTTAGTTTTTTGTAAATATTTTCTAAAATATTGCAAATAGGTTAGCATAAGATAATATCTTTTGTTTGACATAAACTATAATTTCTGTATGAAAGCAATGACGTTATTAATATCAATTTTTGAAATACGTTTTTTTAAGAATTTTAAATTTATTGGGTAAGAAAAAAAAAAGAATCTCTAAAACTTTTGTTTTTTGGTTTGTAAATAATTTCATATTCAAAACAAGAAATAAAATTCGTTAAAGAAATTTATCTTGGCTAAAATCAAAGCACACAATTAAAGATTTAAAAGATCAGGATTTATTTTGCAATTTATTCATTTAGAATAATCTAGAATAGAATAATCATTGGTATAGAATGTAAAGGTGAAAATATATTCTTTGTCTTCAGTTAAATACTCAAAACAGCCGTCTGTAAAAGTTTTAATTAGTTTAAATAGTTTAACTGACATAAAAACTGAATATAAATAAAGTACGTTAATGAATATACATTTAACATATTTCTTTTACTGCTTTCTCATACAAACTATTTGATCAATCTTTTCTGAGTTACAAAGTTTTTTGAAGTTTTCCGTATTTAATTAATATTATTGCAATGCATTTAATCAGATATGCTCTGAAAGAATGCAAAACGTTTGTAAATTCTCTAGAAGAAAACTTTCAAATAACTATTGGCAATTTGTTATTAAAATCTGATTAAAAATAATGTTCTTTATTATTACAGAAATGTATATTTATTTCCTTTATTAAGCATTTTAAAAACGTAAATCATTTATTAAGTCCTTATTATCCTTATTTATTTTCCTTTATTAAGCATAAATTTCACACGTAATAATGAAAACTTATTAAATAACAAGAAGAATTATTTATCCTTTTCTTTAAAATTTAAACTTATTAAAATAATTTAGAAGATAATTAGAATTTATTATTGAATATGTTTTTTATATATAATTTTTTACATTTTAATCGCATGACAATTAGGTCTTTAAAACTGACTTAAAATTACTTTTAAAAGAGAAATAAATATGCACGCATTTTCTTTGTTTTTTTTAATACAAACTTGTAATTGTGAAAACTTGTGAAAATGTTCAGGAAGAGTTATTTATGCTTTTCTTTGAAATTTTATCCTATTAAAAAAATTTAAAAGATATTTTCTAATATTTATTTATAAATTTAATTTTCTAAATTTTATTTGCATGGAAATCAGATTTTAAAAACTGACTTAAAATTATTTCTTCTCTGTTAAAGAAATAAATATATTCGCATTTTCTTTCATTTTGACTGAAACAGAGGAACATTTTAAAAATACTTGATTCTTAAGGCTTTTTACAAAAAAAAGGTGTCATAAAAATAATTTGGATTCAGATTAAATTTTTATAATAACAATATTTATTTTCTTATGCATTGTCAATTAACTCATCTCTTAAAATAACGCCCACGTACAAAAAATAAAAATACAATAGCTGAAAAACACGAGTTTTTCTCCACAAGAACCAAACAACTCTTTTTCTAACAGCATTAAAAAATTCTAAGAAGAAAAATCTGATATAAATCCCACAGTCGACTATCAAATCAAACATAATAAAATATAAATGAGACGACAGGAGTTTTTTTTATTCAGAACAGCATTAAACACAAATAGAAAAGAAGAATGTGGTTTTAAAACAAAATTATGAGAAAATGAAATGGAACAGGACGTGCTTAAATCATCTAAAATTCAGATTCTGTTTTTGTTCGTGCTAATTTTATTTTATAAACATGTTTATTTCTTTAGTATAGAACAAACAAAATTGTTTCTAAAATAGAGAAAAAAAACAGAAATCTGATGAAAATTTAATGGTTCAACCTTTTAACATGTCATAAATTGTATTACCTTTTTTTTAAAAAAATATTTTAACAGGTAAACACGATTTTTTGTTAAGTAAACACTTTTTATAGAGTATTTTTACTTAGTAATAGTTTTCTTTGCTTGACTTAAATTTATTATTCATATTTATGACATTAAGAGAGAAAAATTAAGAAATAGTTTTTTTTATCATAGCAATGTTAATTTATCTTATAAGCAGTTGAAAATATATTCCGCTACTCTTTTTAACATATGTTAAGATTCAAAATTTCTTCATGACGTACAATATTTTTGTTCATTTTATTTTTTGAACGAATAATAAAATGAATATGTGTCATTTTATTATATTCCTAAATATAGTTTATATTATTGAATTACTTGAGACAAACGAACTTAAAAAGCTAGGCGGATACTTTTTGAATACGAAACAAAGTCCGAGGTGTCATATTATACTGTTACATAGAGCAATAATGAAATTTCTCTATTTTTACATAATTACAGTTTACTTGTAAAATATCTTTAATAGAATACAAAAGCATTTCGTTAATGGAAGGTGTCATTAAAATCACAGCACTGGACTCAATTTTGGATAATTACTTCTCAAGAACTAAATATTTTCTGAGAAAGGTTTGGTACTATAGACTGCTAAGAGAGTTTTGTTATATTTTGATAAGATTTATAATTAAAACAATCAAGATTCTGCTTATTATGCCTTCCCTCAAAAATTCTTTTACATTATTTCTCAATATTTTCCTCTAATTTTTTTAAAAATAATTTATTTTAGGATCTTAATAAATTCTACTTTTTTAATGAATAAAATTGAGTCGAAATACATTGAATAAAAATACTAGTTCGTAAGACGTTTTTTAAATGACTAAAATAGCATATTAAATTAGTTGAATCTAATATTATTAAGATCGCTGTTACTGCTGTTTTTCTTGTAGTTTGGAAAATAATACTAAAATTTGCCAATTTATTTCTTCTTTAAATGACATTTAATTTCGATATTTATTTCAGATAAAACTCCTAAAGCTCTGCAAATTTGAATTCATTTCCTGTTATGTTTTAAATATACTATATCGATCAAAATATTTGAAATTTACTTTTTAGTACACAGATAAAAAGAAGAGTTTAAATCGCTAAAAAATTTTAGCTCGAGTAAATGATGAATCTCCTTATTATATATTTTATAGAGAATTATAGACTTTTTTAGAAGCCAATTTTTAAAATTATGTGTACTCCGTCTACAAATATTATAACTAAAATAATCTTTTATTTATATCGATTAAGTTTTTTGCACTCCCTATATATCAAATATATCTATATTCATTAAATTTTGAAAGAAGATAATTGGCAGAAAATTTATCCAAATGGTCATGACAAAATAACAACAAGATATAAAGTTGAACAAAAAATGTATAGATATTAGCATTTAAAGTATAAATCTGCGTTAAAGTTTCAGCCAAATATGTTAAGAAATTGCCATCCATAGATAGGTATATTTGCATACATATAAGTGGAAAAAAAGCTTACGTCTGTGTTTGTTTCACTATAATTACGAAACAGTTGATTCGTTCAAGGGCCAAGAAGTATGAAACCCTTTCTGAAAGATTTGCTTTTCATATAAAACGCTTTTTTTGGAATTAATGTTTAAAGAACATTTCTGCAAGAAATTAAATGTATTTATTTTTAACGGTGTTCACTTGACCGTGATAGTACTTTAGAAAGTATCTGACGTTAGGACAGGAAATTCCAGATTCCAAATTTAGTTCCACTATGGATCCATCATGTGTGAACACTTGTTGCATATTAAATATAATATAAGTAGCCAAATATTCTTCCAATGATATCGTGTAAGAGATTATCTAGATACTATGCCATAATATATGTCATCTGAATGATGTTTATAATTATAGGTCGATCTCAAAATAACCCCCAAGATAATCCCAATTGGAAGTTGTAGTACTTAATCGAATCAAAAGAAAAAAAGGGAAATCTGCAACTGTATATTTCAAGTTATCATGCAAGAAAAGTATTATTTTTAAATTATTATTTGTCTTAATTTATATAGGTCATTAACCAGTTTTAACCGGTTTGAAACCATTGCGAGACTTCGCTATTGATCTCTATCCCCACATCTCTCTTTCTCCCTCAAAAGTGAAAAATTCCCATTTTGTTGCCTACACATTTTGAGGCTTCAAAATTCCCAAACCAAAGCAACATTATGTTCTCATATGACAGCAGAATTATTTTTCCAACTATATATTTTAATTTTCTGAATTACAGAAAGACATTTATTTATTTAATTTTTTTATGAAAGTTATTTATTTATTTATTAGGATATTGACTAAATTAATTTCCAAAAATATTGATGGTATAGGAGGAGTTAATGAAGAAATTAAAATTGATAACTAAATAATTGGATTCCTGAACTATTCATAGCAATGAGCATTTTGTGACATAAAACAATGCAATTCTAAAAAAAATATCCTATAGGTTCCTAAGAGCGAACATACTATGATCTTATCTATACTATTTCTCTAATAATTTATTATTCACATATTTAATTAAATTTTTATTACTTTCCAGAGTTATTTACAATCAATACTTTTACATTTACTTGTAAGATAATTTTAATGACACTCTGGCAAAAGAAAGACATAAAAATAGAAAACAGCGTAAACACATATATACATTTAAAAGGAAAAAATGTCTTCACACTTATTAATGCGTTTAAGATGCATAAATTTACACACATTAACTGAAATTTCCCAATCATTTTTATTTATCAATTTTATTTTTAAAATGACGTAAAGAATGAAAGTAGCATTTAAATTAACTTCTAAGAACTCTAAGAAAAATCTAACTTCAATTTTTAACTTTTATAATGCTTTTTTAGTTTTAACATGATTATTATAATGACTGCAGATGGAAAATATTTATTTTGTATCTTACATTCAAATTTTAAGTTCAGACAAATATTTTCTATTCTTTTTATTTCTCCCCTCCTTACGCTCTTTCGTTGTTACACTTGTTATATTTCTTTTTTGTCACAGAACAAATAGGGTAAAGAAGGAAAATAGTGATAATTATTCAGTTCGAAGTGAATAATACACTTTGGTGCCATAACTTGAACTGTATTAATCTTCAAGATTAGTTGTTTGATAGCAGACGATCTTTTTACTTTCGCAGAGAAAATTACTTGAAATTTAGAGACCTAACTAACTTTGACTGCATGGTTCCATTAAATTTTGTCTAGCAACAAAAACGGAAATCTGGAATACATACGGTTGGTGGAGGGACAGAATTTTTCGCAATGTCTTGGCTTGAAGATGATTCAAATGAAAATGCGTTTCATTGTAATGAGCGGAAATTACATAAATTCTAATAATTCAAAAATTGGTGAATGCGACTATTCCTGTTTGAAAATTTATTAAAAATACATTATATTATCATTATTAAAAGTTTTAGTAAGTAATTCAATAAAATTTCTAATTGAACAAAAAATTATATTGTCATGATTAAAAAGTTATAAAACAGAATAATTAAATATA
>JAOUZG010006964.1:3358507-3370143 GCA_026289955.1 Argiope argentata | reverse complement strand
GGACACGCTTCTTATACATATCACCGTATGATTGCTCTCTAAATGTTCAAATTAAATATTTGAGGTAATTGGTACTAATGGAATTTACTTAAATGGTATTTTAAGATCAAATTTGGAAAGATAAATAATTCACCTTATTTTAAAAGCCTTAAACATTTCTGTTTATTGTACAATGAAAATTCCTAATTTTCTGTCACCTCACATTTTAATTTAGAATGGTATTTCAGCTCCGTTTGAAAATTAAGAGTTGAAGTTGAAATTTAAAGAGGAATTTCAAATTATTTTAATCGTTTCTTAATTATATGTTGTTAATAAATGTCTTAACATAAACCAATTACTCAGGAATACAAATTTGTATGCTCAAATGTTTACCAAACAAAAAGGAAAATAAAATCTAGAATGATAATTGTAGAAGCATAGAAAAATATTAAATTATATTTTTGACAACAAATTTTACTACAAGAATGTAATATGTTGGCCAAATTAATTATTTTTTTGTTATTTACAAATATAACATTTAAAACGTTGAAATGTAATGAAAAAAATAATAAATATTAAAATTATTTGCATTTTTATTAAGATGCAAATATTCATAGAAACTTTTATGATATGAAATTTCAATATTTTTGCTTTCTAACACTAATTTTCACCCAACGTTCATACTAAGTAAATTATTAATATGCGCATTGCCTGAACAGAATAATATTATATTTTTGTCTAAACTTTTGTTCATTCAATGTAAATCTTAAAAAATATTAGTCTTAAAAAATCTAACAGCAGTAATGCAATATATTGGTAAAAATAGTATTTAACTAGTTTTTGTAATTTAAAAATTTTAAGAACTTAAATAGTTGAAATTAATAGCAAAAAATTTATAAATTATTAAATATATCAATTATATTATTATTTTTAAATTATAAATTATAAAATTTATCAATTATATTAAGATTTAAGAAATATTCATTTAACTTTTATGATCGCAAAAATTTAAATAATTATGATTCCTAACGCCATTTCCATGAAACCTTCATGCAAAATAACTTCATTATTATGTTCATTTCATGCGCAAAATAAGAATATTATGATTCGGTTTAAATTCTCATTCATACAATGTAATTTAGAATAATTTTTCAACCTATCTGCAAATATCTTTAAACTTTTCACAACGGAAAAAAAAGTAATTTCTTTGACACAGTATCTGAATTTTTGTCATCTTCAAAAATATAAGCAAACCAGCATAAAAAATTTCAACATAATGTTAAAAATAGTGAAAATGATAGGAATAAAAGAATAAAATATTCTAGAATAAGTTTAAAGGTCTCTGACTTTGAATGAATTATATATATACTGAAACAGATAGGAAAGAAATAAAAAAAATACAGGAGTAATATTAAATTATTTTTAAAGTTGCATCTTTTGAACATCAAGCTTTTATTGGAAAAAGGAAATAAAGGGGGGAGGGACTAGCGGTGCAAATAAAAAGTTATTGAAGTAAGCTCTCAAAGTCTGATGTTCAATCTGAATTTGTTCCATTTCATTTAGTAAACCTCATTGAGCCTGGAGGGGAAGAAAGTAGGCAGTATTCGAGATCTGCTTATTGGTACTTATGTGGCGACAGGGATAAGAGATATTTTTGTATGTTTATTTTAAAGGCTCTCTCTATTTATATCAGATGAAATGAAACGATAATTTCATGAATGTATAATCACCGTTAAACTAAAGAGAGTTTATTTCGATAAAGTTATCGGAAAAGGAATATTTGCTACTTCTCATACAAAAGTGTTTCTCAATTCAATTTTTTTATTAAAAATTTTGGAAATGCTCATATGACCAATAATTTACAAAGTTTTTTTTTATTTTAAAAAGAATTCTTAACATTTGATATTTATATGAGTCTATCATTACGTTAATAATAGTTACTTTCTTTAATATTATTTCAGTGAGTGATCCTTTCTCTAGCTGATATTATCAATAAAGGACCATTTTAAGCAAACCTGTTCCCTATATATAAAATAAACAATAATAAATCAACAGGATGAAATAATATGTTTTATTCCAATAATAAATTATACCTTAATAAATACTTCAGAAATATTGTTTTGTAATTCAGTACTATGGTGGAGGTATTACTCGGTAAATATGGATATAATTGAGAAAAAATATGTTTTTTTTAAATTCTACTTAATGTAAAAATAATTTTTGTGTTATAATATTTTTGGAAGTTTTGGTAAAAAATTTAAATTTTGGTAAAACCCTTAAACTTATTTTTAATTTAAATATATGCCAACTGTTGAATCTGCAACAGGTTTTATGTAACAGGTTTTTAAATTTTATACAACAACAATTTATGTAATAGATTTCGTAGTTACATGCCTAAGGATTTGTCCTATAGAATTTTTATAGGCACACACAACACCTTAATTACATCTACACCAATATTTTACCAATATATATCTTTATGATTTAGGAAGAAAAACTTATATATGCTCATTGTTGAATGATGAACGTGAACGAAAAAGATTAGATTTATCGTTAAAATTCTTTTTATTTACAATTTAGGAACATACATTTGGCACACAAAAGCACATGCAAAATAAAGAAGCTGGAATTTGGATCATTGACAATACATTTATATTTTATAATTAGTAATTGCAGCAGATATTTGCAAGATGTATTAATAAAAAATTTATGAATGAAAATGCATATGAAGAAAATGCTAAAGTGAAGTTATGCTGAGTGAATAGCATGAATGAATTACATGAATGAATCTATGGGAATTTATCATAAATTTGAGGATTATTTTCGATACAAGTATTGTGGTTTCAGAAATTAATTCGCAAATAATATGCTAACAGATTGTTACATTGAGCATATTTTATTACCATTCTGGCACAGAGGTAGCGCGTCTTCCTCGTGTTCTGGGAGTCCCGGGTTCCAATCCCGGTTTGGGCATGGTTGTTCTTCTGTGTGCTATCTGTGAATTGTGTGAATGTGCCTCCCCCTCGGTAAAAAGGGGTTGTGCAAGCAAAGTGGTAAGTGTGTAGCTAAGTTGAACTCTTGGCCCTAGTTGGCACTACTTCAAAAACAAGAAACGCTCCTTTCGGCTTAAATCTGCCGCTTTATCAGCGGGGGTCTTGTCCATAGGCAAGATTCATAAGTAACAACAACTACTCCATTTTATTATCATGATCAATTTATTGCTGTAAAAGTTTCAGTTCTCAAAAGTATAAATTCATATGCTCGAAACTATTAATATCCTTTCAACTCAATAAATCAGATTTCATCTACTCAGCACTTAAATCACTCAACTATGAATCACAAAATTTTAGTCATCTACACGAAACAGCCTATCAAATCTAATTCTGCGTCCTCGAACATTCAATTAAATGCTCAGAGATCAGCTGAGAGCTTAATGAAGTCAAAAGTCGACACTGAGACAAGGATGAAACTTCTCAAATAAGGCATAATCGTTAGGCATAAGATCTGCATAAAGTAGATGCATGCAGTTTCAAGCACTTGAGTGGAAACAGCGATACTTAATGAATGCGGAATTAATGAGATGAAAGATCTAGGATCTGAAATCGTTAATTCGCTTCGGTTCCTTCGAAGACTGACGCTTTTCTCACCTATTGGTTGACAGACCGGTTCGTACGAGTTCACCTGAATGCCAATCAGGAAAAAGGTATCCTCCAAAGCAAGTTAAGATGTTAATTTACATATGGCTGAGTGCTTAACTAAGAGTTGCATTGAAGTGAACCAAATTTGGGTGATACAGGTGGTTTAAATGTTAAAGATAGGTGCAGAAAAATCAGAACTTAATTTAATTAATCATTTCACCTGTAATTCAAAGGATTATATGATTATGTAAAGAATTTTATTGAATTATCTGTTTCGAATTGTTTATATTTGCATGTATTAGAGAATAATCATTTAATAATATTTTATTTTGCTTGTTTTTACGACACATACAAGCTTTTAACCGCGAGTTCGTAAACATCTAAAAGCACACAAGTAACCTAAAAACAATTTATTTACAGCGTGTACCTGAAATAAGGCAAATCAGCAAATCAAGGAAAGTATAGTTTGTTGGGATAGCTACAACAGTATTATATGCATAACTTTTAAACTTTTAATTAAAATGTAAATACAGTTGTCAACAACTAAAGCGCACTAACTGCACTTGCATGAATTTTCAACGACAATATTAAACAATATTTAATTTATAAAACAGTATTTTCTAAGTTGGAGTAACACAATACAGGTACTTCAAAATGAAATTCAAAAAATCCATTAATTAACAATACTTGGTTTTTAATGCGTCAAACACTAAAAAAGTAAACAGAATCGTTTGAAATAATCGATCGGAAACACGGTAAGCCTAACTTCATTAGCTTGGAGGGGAGAAATGAAGTCTTACTCATTTGGTGGTGGGGAAATGAAGATTTGTTTTGTTGGAAAGTTAATAAAATGAATAAGAAATTAACTCCGCAACTAACCCTTAGTATGTCCTATAGTAAAATAGCTAATGTCTTACTCCAGACTATAGTATATCTCTGAGCTAAATTCCATCCAATTCCGTCCAGCCGTCTTGTCGTGATTTACTAATATCATCCATCCATCAAACTTTCACATTTATTATAGTAGTATAGATTACATATACTATCCTTAACTTTTATTGTTGCTTTATCTTTTTTGATTTTGTTAGGTATCTAAATTTGGAAAATGCTAGAATGATTCTAATAATTAAGACAAGTTTCTTCTTGCAGCTCTAAGCGGGTTTTACAAAGCTGAGATTATTTTTTGTGAAAAGTTAATAATAATGAGCCCTGAAATGCTAGGGAAATTTATTTGCTTTTTGCGTTTAAATCAATTTTCTTATATAAAGAAAAGAAATTAATTTTATTTTTAAAGAAAATTACAAAAATATTTTTCTTCGAAGCCATTTGTCATTTGAGATGTCAAGATTGAGAAAATATAAGATTAATTTCATCTACGTGTTGTTTTAACGTTGCAGGTATAAAACGACAAAAATAATTTGCTTTATTTGTGTTTTAACCCTTTTCATGTTAAATGTTCTTAAATTACAAACATCCTCTGATTTAGTATCCTTTATTCTGATATTATTTTTCTTCAAATTTATTTATTAATATCTGCTTATAAGGAATTTTACATTTAATTTTCAAAGCTCTCAGATCAAAATGCTCACATGTTAAAAAAGGGAGCAAATAATCTTTAATAGAAGATCCTACTCTTTTAATATCAGATGCCAAGTTCATCCTGAGAGCATAAAAAGTGACTAAAACTTTGGAAAATTTTGTATTTCCTATCATTTCGAAATCTGGAATCTATAAAAATCATTAATTATAAACGGTAAATTTATTTCCAACAAGCTGAAAAAATAAACATAATTGCAAACTTAAAACAATGAATATTAAAATTACCAATTAATTATCTTGGATACAAAAAATAAAAAAAAACTATTCATTACTTTAAGAGATGATGAATGACCACTTCTCAAAAGTTGTCAGTTAAAAAATGTGTTGAACCCTTTTTATGTATAAGTAAAAACTATTTAGTGATATCTTATTCTTACTTATAATATAATTTGTTCCATAGTATGGATATTCCTAATAATGTAATTGAGATACTATTTTCTTTTAAACAACATTTCGGAATTTGAAATTTCTGTTAAATGAATTATTTTTAGGTCTCTAAAATGAAAAGTGCGTATATATATATATTTATCCAAAACTTATGTAAATCAAATGATACCAAAAATCAAATTATTAATTATATAAAATTAAATTACATCAAATTATATCAAAATAATAATTAATCAAACTTAAATCAATTTAAGTCAAATCAAATGTAATCAATTATAAATCATATATAAATCAATTATAAATCAAGCAAAAATTTTGTTAAACTTGACTACTGACTTTTTTTGTGACTGCATATTTCTTTTAATTTCCATTTTATTTTTGGAACGATTACAAAAAACTGAATTTAATTGAATCTCTCTGCTACAAATCCCTACACATAAAGTTTTTTTAAAAAAAATGTTTATATTGCTCATTAAAAGCGAAAGTGAAAGCACTGCATTAGAGGTGAAAGCCAAAGAAAGCTACTTCTTTTACTATAGATTACTATTCTTTACTATGGTCTTTTACTATAATAGAATAGTTTTAACTATATCGGTAATATGGGACGGATAAAGATTTTCTACCGCTCATAATGAAGAGGAGAGTCAAGTAAGTCCATTTTGATTGTATTATTAATCATTAAATTTCACATAAAAATTATCATTTATTATTAGTTGAAATAGCGACTTATGGGGAAAAAACTTAATATATAATAGGAAGTAGAGAATGAAACGATGAATTATGAAAGAAGACTTCTCACTCTCTGTGCATATTTAGAACTTATGTAAACACTGTCTATATAGATATTGTTATACATATAAAAGTTTTAACTTTCTATTTTAATTCAATTTTTAAGGACAGTTGAAAAGTTTGTCATATGTTTTAATATAATTGTGAAATTTCATAAGAGACATAAACTATCTAGATTAATTTAATGGTTCGTAATGCTGTATTTTTTCTGTTAAAACAAATACACCTTTTAGTTAGTTGTATAATTACATCAAGTTGTGCACACAAGTTATATTGTAAGTTAAAGTTAATATTGTAGACTTTACAGAATAATTACATTTTACAAAGTACCCAGACAAAGTTAAATAATTTTAGATGTTCTTTATTCTGCACATTGTTGAACTTTTAAATTATTTGAACAAATAATCAATTTTAGAGGCGACTCTTAATGACACACAAAATAAAATATTTATATTTCACTACTATAGTTTAGACACAAAAATATTTATTTTCAAACCAGTTTTAAGATCTTGAATTTGAATGAAATATATATTTATTTGGAAATTAGAATAACAAGGAAAGAAATGTAGAGGGTTTTAAGAAAGTGGTCAAGAAATTATTTTTTACTACATAACTTTAGAAAGATCGTGCTTTCATAAAATATTTTGCAAATAGACAATGGAAATAGATTATCAGTGTGATATCTAATTAAACCTTAATATTGTAAGAAATTTCTTCAAATGCATTTAGTGTGACAATGAAGTTAGGAAATCAGAAAAATTGTTTTTAATGTCACCTAACTGTAAAGGTGCTTATTGTTGCTTCCATGAAGAAATTATCGGTGTTTACATACTTTTTTTATTATTTATTATTATGGAATTGGTTCTTTTCCCCTAGAAAAAACTAGTACAAGAACTTGAGGATATTCAAAAAATAATTATGACACGGTTTTTGATAAATAAAAAAGTCTACTAAACATACACATATACATTAACTATTTAAATCAGAAATCAATGATTGAATATACGAATTTGAAACTATCCATTTACAAATTGTGGTTGGATTCTGGCTTTTAAAAAATGCCGTTTGAATATGCATATTTATATAAATGTTAAGGAAGATTAACGATAAAATATCCAGATTTTTTTTATTACTTTATTGATGATGTGATCATGATCCACCCCTAAATATTCTGCTACTGAATACAATAAATCAGTGTAAACGTATAAGCTTCTTTGTGATATTTTTCCCCTAGTATATTTTTTTTTCATTGTCTCAAAAATGATGACGCAAAAATAATCTGATCTCACAAATGATGAAGCAAAAATTATCTGATCTTACAAATGATGAAGTAAAAATAATATGTTCTCACAAATGATGACGTAAATAAATGTTTGATCTCAAAAATGATAATGTAAAATAAAAAATATTAAAATGAAATCTGCTCTGCATATTTACAATGTATCATGTCAGAACATCATTTCTTGAACGCCCAAGCACCACGTGATCGAGCAAGTTAACTTATATATTTATTCATTTTAATTGTTTTCTTGAATGAGTTATTTAGTATTGCAAACGATAAAAAAAACTTTCTTTCGCATTTATTGTTAAAAAAATATCACATTTCCAATTTATTTCATTTCATATAATCTCGTGCTCTATATGGCATCTTTCTAGGTCTTACTTGCTGTAGTCATTAACTTAGTTTTTATTTAATCAGATCTTTTGTAAAGCAATGGCAGCGCGTTATTAAAAACTGACTTTTTGAGATGATCGTGCACATAATTAAATTTTTATTTTTCGCTTACAGATTTTTTATGACACCAAACAGCTCATCCCAAAAACAACATCATGTTCTGACATGATAAAAAAATTTTGATCTTAAAAATGATTGAGTAAAAAAATTCTGCTAGCTTAAACGCATATTTCCACGTAATTAAAGCTTCTTCCGAGGAATAGCTAATCTTCATCCGATACTATGAATCGCCTTTCAACCACTCAGCATCAATCGCAAGCATTTAAACTATTCAGTAATCAATCTCCGATTACCATTTCTGTAGACACAACAGCTAACCAAGACGACGTCCACTTCCTCGATCATTTAGTTAAGCACCCCGATCAATGGAGAAACTAACTAAGCCAAAACTTTGGTATTTAGACTTCAATATCAGGAACTAACTTCTCAGGTGAGTCGAAATCGTCCATCTGCATGTAATAGGCGCATAAAGATTTCGGGTATTCGACCGACGGTGGCAAAATCTGCGGTATATAATGAATGCAGAATTAATTTGCAGTAGGAAGCCGAAGCCGAAAACCGTTAACTTCCATTTCAATTGACTGTGGCTGAAAGGTTGACGCTTCGGCCATCTTGGGTTGATGGACTGTTGAATGCGCTACTGGCGAATCACATTTAGCGATCTCACCTGCACGTCAGTTGAAGATGAGAAGGGGTGTTTCAATTTCAAGAAGTTAATTTGCGTGTGACTGGATACTGAAGAGATGGTTGGAATCGAAATGAAGTGAATCCAGGTGGTGTGGAGGATGCCAAAAGCTGCGTGTGTGAGAGAGAAGTTAATTTTGTTAATCGTTTCGCTTTTCATTCAACAGAATGAATGATTTTGTTGAATTGAAACGTTTAACAATAGTTTTGGTAAAGCACTTTAATTCCACTGATGATTTCTTTTTTTTTTTTCACTTTCAGTTTTTTATAGATGTTTTCATAAAATTTCATTCCGATTTTTTTTTAATTTTAGATATTTATTTCCCACAATTAATTCTTTTCTCAAATAAATAAGAACAATTTTTTTTCTCATTTTTTGATATTTCACATCTCGTTTGAATTAAGTCTTGGAAACTCATTAGATTTCCCCGAGAAATTTTGAGTTCTGCTCCGGACAATCATATTTTGACTGTGAAAATGAATAAAATATAAAGTTTGTTAAAAAAAAAGAAAAAAAATGCATGCTATCTTGAAGAAATATCATTTTGGAATGGGAGCTTTACATTTTAGATTTTAAGATTCAGTTTCATACATCAAAAAAAGAGTAAGGTTTAATCAAAATACAATAATAATTGTATATCTTTATACAATTTGAAATCTAATCATATTTATGATTATTTTTATAGAATATGAATAATCAGGGAGACTGTTACAGTTAGATTAACCTTATGATTTTTTAGGGTATCATTTAATACACCTCGTTTTTTTTTTCATAATAATTCCTTAAACCCCGACAAGTAGCTATTTTTTTTTTATATTGTAATTCATACTGTACATTATCATGTTCATTCATCTATTTTTTCCCCAGATCTTCTTCATTCTAGTTTTATCATTTATTATTATATTTTAAGTTTTTGTATTTTGTCATTTGTTTGTTTCTTTCAAATTGATTGCTGTGTTTTTTAATGAAGTCCACTTTCATCTATAACAAACCGAAAAAGAGCCGTATGAGCCATAGAAACGGAGATGTGATGTTAAGTGTTAAATATCTTCATATATTTAATAGTAAGAGCTTCATTATTAGCTAAGTGTTTATTAATTCCAAAGTATACACTTACAGAGAATTAAACTAAATGAGAAAAAAAATCTCATATATATTTATTCACAGAAGGCCAGTTAAAAAATGCAAATACAATCTATGTCTTCAATTCTGAAATAGTAAAAATACAATACATTCACAAATCTATTTCAAGTATCCGCATTTAGTAAATCCAGTTTTGTTCTTCTCGATTTTTTATTCATACAGTATCGATATCCTTTCTTGAATGTCTCGATTACAGTCAGAGCGAGAGAAGTAAAAGAAAGGATACTTGAAATATAAATTATGTTCCGATAGGGAAAATATTTCATCACTTATGAACATATTTACACGGCGTATCCGTAAATTTATCGACATGTCTTAAATTTTTCTGCCATTTCCATATCTCACTTCTGCTTGTAAAATACTCGGTATTTGAAATGTGAATTTTATTCCATCTAAAAGAGATATTAGGCTTAACGTTATGATAATAGCGATTGTGAATAGAGAATATTTATTCTGTATTTTACATCTAAATTTCAAAGCCTCAGATGCATCGTTTCTTTCACTTCTCTCCGCTGCATTGTTTCTGTATTATCTTTGCGTTTCTTCTTATCTTAGAATAAAGAGTCGGGGAAAAAAAGGGAAAACGATCAGAAAAATTGAATACGTTTTTGGTTCCATAACTGAAGTATATTGATCTCGAAGAACAGTCGGATGATGGCAGTTCAGCGGTTTCTTGCAGATGCAAAAAAAAAAAAAAAATCTCTTGAATTTAGAAGTATTTTCTATTCGATGCACTTGATTTGTCGGTGCTTTCTACAGAAAAAAAAGGCTAAATCTTTGATTTTAAATAACAAATATATACAAAGCAACTTTTGCATTATGATTTTGCTAGAAAATAGAATATGATTACCAAAAATTATTCGTATATATTTTTGACGAATATTATCATGTCAGAACATGTTTTTGTTTGGGGGGGATGATGTTTTTGGCGTCAATAAACAACCTTAGGCGAAAAATAAAAATGTTGTTATCTGCACGAGCATCGCAAAAAATCAGTTTTTAATAACGTGCTGCCATTGCATTTACAAAAGCTCCGATTTAAAAAAAAAAAACTAAGCTAAGGACTACAGCAAATAAAACCTAGAAAAATGTCATTTTGAGCACGTAATTATATGAAAGGAATTAAGTAGGGAATGGGATAATTTTTAAACAATAAATGCGAGACAAAGTTTTTTGGATCCTTTGCAATACTAAAGTGACTCATTTGATGAAACAATTAAAATGAATAAAAATATAATTTAGCTTGCACGAGCACATGGTGCTTGGCCGCTCATGAAATTATGTTTTGACATGATACATTGAAATAGGCCTTTCATTTTAATCTTTTTTTATTTTGTATTTAATAAAGAGTTTGATGATTGCAGAAAAAAGAAAATATCCACAATTTATGAATGTAGTACTTATTGTGCAAGGTTTTTAGGTACTGAAAATGTAAAAAGAATTTTCTTTGAAAATTCTGAAATTTTGATAGCAAATAATTAAAATTCTATATTATCACTTAGAAAATACAGCAAGATTTTCAAAAAAAGTATTCATATTTATTTGAGAATGATATATAAAAAATAACCACAATTTATGGATGTAATACTAATTATGAAAGCTTTTTAGGCACTAAAATTTAATGTGAATTTCCTTTGAAAATTCTGAAATTTGGATAGCAAATCTGAATGGATAGCATTTC